>APFE031431045.1:0-19106 GCA_000404065.3 Pinus taeda
CAACTTCTGTTCGATAGGTTGAGGAGATGCTCCCGAAAAAGTACCAGAGATGGACTGATACCCAGCGGGAATAGAAGGGCCGCCGTACAAATAGGCTTCCGAAGATTGAGAAAACATGGATGACGGGCTAGACATATTCAATACAAGATAGTAATCTCTAGGTGCTGGGTGATAAAAAATACGAGGTGGTGAAAAACTTAGTCCCATATTTTCCAAAAGATTAGTCAATGAACGGTACCAAGCAATGCTCCTAGGTGGACTGTAAAATATCGATTCACGCTCCCTAAGGTCTAAGATAGGTCGATCTTTTGGAAAAGGAAAGCTTTCTTCGATGTCCGAAATAGCGAGCTCTTCAATAGCTATAAGTCCAGAAGGAAGATCTTGGGTAATTACAGTTTCTACCCGAGGCGAACTAGGACCACTAGGAGTTGGAGAAACAAACTCTGATATGGGAGTAGCAGCAACTTCAGATTCGGGTTCAGATACTTCAGGTTTGTCACCTATATCACTAGTAGATGCAATACTACTAGTAACTTCTAAAATTACTAAAGGTTGAGAATCAGAATGTACTATCAAAGACAATTCTCTTTCTTCAGGTGACCCACTTCTATCGTCACTAGGAGTTACGAGGACTTTCAAGCCTTCAAGTTGGCTCGGTATGTCCTCAGGAGGTTGACCCCGAAGTCTACGGGACATCCTCAGTAACTCAGCCACGTTAAAAAACTCAGGGGATTGGCCCCGAAGTCTACGGGAATGCCTCGGTAATTCAGCCACAGTTAAAGACTTTTAACTACTTCACACACAAACAAAGTAAAATCTCAATGAAAACCACCTAAATCCTCTAAAGAACCAAACAAATTGAATCACACGCCTAAAGAATCTAGGAGATCAATCACACACAAACAATAACTTTCCGTACCGAAAACACTAGTTGGTGATGAAATCCAACGTCGCAGAGTTCGATACAGAAATAGCGGTTAGAACAGTTACCCCGGCAACCTGCTTAATGAATAGACTGGCACAAGTTTCTCCACTTAACCGTCTCGAGTGAAGAGAACCCCCTAGAAAATCCAAGTGAGTGTAGTCGACGTCTGCTCCAGATACAGCGGGATCTTCCCGCCACCGTCACCTTAGGAAGAATCCTATAGAATATGGTCACTAAGATTACCAACAGAAACAAATATACCTGGGGGAACAGTCTACGATCCGATACGCACGCA
The DNA here is from genome assembly GCA_000404065.3 of Pinus taeda. Taxonomy (NCBI): domain Eukaryota; kingdom Viridiplantae; phylum Streptophyta; class Pinopsida; order Pinales; family Pinaceae; genus Pinus; species Pinus taeda. Next base: position 1,221 of record APFE031431045.1, read on the forward strand.
AGGGCAGAGTAACAAGATCAATCCCCTTGAAGGCTCCTCAACATAATCCGAGGTTTACCAACAAGTAACCCCAGGCTCCTCGACAATGGTTAATCCGAGGTTTACCGTTTGTAATACGTGAATATCTGGCGTCGTTTCCAATGAGGAAGGATTGATTCCCACACTGGTTCGGACACGATCTCGTGCTTCTCCTTTAAGAGGAGCTTTCCCAGAGCATAGATGCAACAATTGGATTTCTCTCCTACCGCAAGATACAGCTACTTGTTTGTTTTACTATCTTGGAGAGTTAATTACTCCCTACTCCAAGATACTAGCCTAAGCTATTTTGGTGTATCAGAGCCCTAGAAACAAAAAAATTTGCTAGATTGATTTTATTTTAAGCGTGATTTTTAGTGGTTTTTGATTAAGTCAAGAGGTGATGGAGATGAAACTTGTGGTGTAAAGACTCGACTCAAAATCACTACAAAAAATGCACTTAAGATGATTAAATGATCTTTTCTCTTCAATGAAGTTCTAGCTAGGAAAGAGTTGGATTGGAGAATGAAAATACTTGTAAACACAAATATTTCTTAACAAACAAATCAAAAGAAAAGTATTTGTTCCAATGCACTCAAAACGAGACAACTAGTTATTTTCACAAGAATTTCCTTTTTCATTCAAACATTCAAATGCTATCGAAACAAACTTTTTTCGAAAGAGATTTTTAAATTTTATAAAACATTTAAAACTATAACTAAAGCAAATCTTGAGAAAACTATGAATAAAGCAAACTTAAGATCTACAAACTATTAAAACCTATTTGAAGTAAAAGCTCACAAAATGTCTTTTCGAGGATGTTTTACTTGGCTATAAGCAAACCAAGGACCAATTTGTCCAGAATCACAAATAAGTCAAGAACAACCAATTTTGTTTTCTTTTTGAAAATGAAAAACCAAACTTTCAATCAAAAGTTTTTCGAAGTTTTGTAAAGAGAAAACTCAAAGTGGATTCCTCAACAAGGGGAGATTTCATAAATGGTCAGACTCATAAGAAGGCTGGTAGACACTAAGGTGATCTGAAGTCCCTACAGCTGCTAAGCTCAGAGCCACTACACAACCAAATCAAAAAACAAACCCAACAAGCAAAACTCCTAGGAATTTCACCTAAAACCCTAACACTAATGAAATTAAACCAAGGAAAGCTTTCAACAAGTCACATGCAGGTATGGGCAGAGGATAACAACTACCAAATCAAAATAAAACTAATTTAAAGAGTAAAATTCAAAATTTTCAAAATTTTAGCAGGGTACGCAGGTTCAGAGTTTACATAGGTGCGTGTACACTCTGTGCGCAAAGTAAAGGTGCGTACAGGTACACACTGTGATACAAGCACAGACTGCAGACTTCTCCTAAAGTAATGAAAAGCAAAAAACAAACCTAGATCCACTAAATCTACCCAAGTTCACACACAACAAGCCAAAAACAGAAACAAAAAGGCAAGTTTCTCAAGTCAAAGAAAAACAAGGAAAACAATCAAGTCCCCAGTGGAGTCGGCATTTTGTCACGCGGAATGAGTCGATCTTGCGGACAAGATAGACCTTCCTAGAATCTAAAGAAGACCTATTGACAAGCAAACCAACTAGACACTATCTTTCTCTAAATGTGCATTTATAAATAATGGCAAACAAGTGTGTTTAAGGCCTACCTTATGTCTAACGCAAGTTTGGGGATGCCTTCGCTCCTTTGATCCAAATGAGTTCCTTTGTTGCAAACCTGCAAACACAAACAAGGCAAACAAATTAAATAGCACCTGAAAAGCAAATATCACAAAACATATTTAACATGAAAGTCAAGGAGTCCATGAAACAAATAACATGAGATACTTGTTGAGAAAAATGAGTCTGATTGTATTAATTCAAAAGAAGAAGAACTACACCTTGCTTGATGCTGTACAAGCTCACCAGGTCCAACAAGAAGTTCCTCTACTTTGACAAGCTTCACTAACCCAATGAAGCCAAAAGGTATGTGATCTCTCCTCTTAAGCTCACTAGGAAGCTTGATTTCACCAGCATTTACCCTAAAAAATGTTCAGCTTCTAACCTCCTCTAGCCACTAACCCAATGCCTCAATTTATAGTGCAATGGAGGGAAGTTACTAGGTCCTCCTTCAAAGCGATAGAATCCTCCTTCAAAGGGATAGCTCCTCCTAACAAGGGATTAGCTTCCTTCTCTTTTGGGATGCATGAACCACTTTGGAGCGAACAATCCATGTCAAAATTCCTTCTAGAATCATCTAGAATTAACCCAAAGTGAGTTTTTAAGATAAAAATTGTGCCTTTTGACTTTCACAGGGGTACGCACCCTCCCCTTTACATACAGAGCGTATAAGTATGCAGGTACTCAGTGCGGGTCCGCAGGAAAAAGTGAGAGAAAGTGCGGAACCAGAGTTACATTGCTTTTTGATGTCTTTCTCTCATTTCCAAAGCTTATTTTGAAGAGCTGAGGTCTGAGACTTGCTTAGGAGGCTGGTATAGGTGGTGATATACTGACTGCAAATAATCAAGGTGACAATATTTTTGTGTAACATATCCAATGTAGTAACCCAATATGGAAATACTTTTAAATGAATAATAATCTTTATTGATAAAACTTGGTGAAGGAGATCTACAAAAGGGTTTGCAAATCCCCCTCTGTGGGACAAATCCTTTGATGCCCTTGGTGCTTCAGTAATCAATTCTCTCTCTCAATATGTGAAAAACCCAAAACAATGTGTAGAACTCAAGTGGGAGCTCAAACGTAAGAAGACGATAATGGTGATGATGATAATGATCATGGTGAAGAATGAATGCAAAACCCTCTTATTTATAACAAATTATTGGGTTGGTCTAAAAAATGGAAAATAATAAAACAATATTGACCAAATCAAGATCTAACCATTAGGAATACTTTATTATATTTTTTGGAGAGGGAAAAGTTATTCAAAATGATTAAACATATTTATTTAGAAATAATTAACAAATAAATTGATTTGTTAATTATTTTGTGAGGATTAAGAATGGTGTGAAATTGAAATACTTATTAAAATTATATTGATTTAACAATTATTCTAATAATAGAATTAAGGAATGACGTAGTCTAACTTATAGACGAAATGACCTTTTTCACGACCATTTTTCTGGTTTATTTTAATCAAAATCCTACAAAGGTTTTTAAAAACTTGAGTTTAAATTGTTTAATATGCATATTTTGAGTGTTCGAGGGGTTTTCAAGGGTGTTGAATCCATTTATGCATTCAAAAATGTATTTTAAACAACCAAAAATTTTGAAATTGTATTGCTGGATTTTAGTGAATTTTGGTAAAAAAGGCTATTTAGTCTATAAGTTAGACTATGCCTTGAGGAATAATAAATAAATAGTGATTTATTTAATTATTCCTAGGTTATTTAGTCAAATGCAACAAGGAATAATTATCAAACAATGGTTTAATAATTATTCCTGGAGAAAATTAAATAAATAATGATTTATTCAATTATTCTCATGTGGTTTTTAATTTTAATCAAAAATAATTTAATAAAAATGGTTTACTAAATTATTTCCCATGGTGAAATTAATTTTACTTTGGTAAAATTAATCCTACATGGTGTATTTCGATCCACCTAGTTAGAAATCACTAGGTGATCATTTTTTAGTGATAACATATTACCCCCCAACGTATGAGCATTAGAAGCAAATCGTATGACCGAAATACATTGTAGGTTGCACTTCCACAAGACACCAAAGGGGAGAGAGAGAGAGAGAGAGTTGAAGAAATGCAAGAAAGGAAAAAAATGGAGGCGGCAAGACCTACTAAACTGATAGAAGTCTCCTTTTATGTTGGAGCACATTATCTCAAATGAGGTGGGGGAGGCATACCCATACTCGTTGAGATAAATGAGTACAAAGAATAATGGTGAACCCAATAATGTGGGATAGAGCTACAAAATACATAATACATGATGTGCTAGCATCAATGGGCCAGAAAATAATACAATGAATCCCATATACATAATGCACCTGGTTAAACATAGGCTAGGACTGAATATAATAACATCTGATTACATGAGACATAATTCCCCTGAAGATGACATGGTGAGGGGGATCACAACCAACGAATCCCCACTAAACAGGAAAGGGCTCTAAAGATCTGAATTGATCATTTGAAGGAGGCATGTATGTTGTCGACTCTACAAGCGACTAAAAATGAGCTCATCACATCTGCGGAACTACATATAAGGCTAGAACAACATCTACAGACATCCGGCATGTGGGGGGCTACCTAAAGGGCCACCCCCTCATGAGGTCTAGAACATCTCACACACACCCGAGAATCATTCATACAACCGTCTGGATCATAAAACCATCAAGTGTACGATTCTCAATCATGCGCTAATGAGCTGGCTTCAAGCACGTGAGCAACAACCAAGTCAAATGGAAATGGTGATTCCCTTTGCTTAATCTAAGGCACTGAACAAAGATGAAAGCTAGAACCAAGGTTCATTTCCTTCTAGACCACACTTCTAGAATAAATGTACTGAAGTCGACATAAGAGGGCCTACTTGAGTTAAGGTAATGAGGAATCCTTAACAAAGGCATGAGGTATCATAATAGAGTGACTGATGGACTGACACCAGGGATGATGATGGAAGGAAACAAGATGGGTGGAAGATGGATGAATTCCCTTATCAGTGCATAATATGTGCGGTTGACCTGGCAGTGATTGACTTGATTCCAGAGGGGATGGTCAATTACTCAGATGAGGGCTTTTCAAAGGCGGAGTAGTATAGTTGGAGGAAAAATATGAACACGATGGGATGGATTCAACACAAATATGTATGTAACATTGTAATTGGACTGAAGGGGACTCGAAAAATACTCCATAGATGTAAGGGTGACTCATCTTGGATGCTCTAAAAAAGGGTGACTCGATGATGCTGCCAGACCCTAAAAATACGAGTAAATGATGGTTACTCATGACAAAAATCGACACGTGAGTCAACTAATGTGCAGGTAGAGTGGTACCAGAGTATAAATTGCTCAAATGAAGAAATTTTATTTTAATAGGCTGCAAAGTGAGACCTCATGGAAAAAATGGTTTCATGGTGAAGTTTCAAATCACCAAAGAAAAAGGTAAACCCATTATAGAACTCATTGAGAGATTTCCAAAGGTGATGATGGTTCGTCAAATAGAGCTTTGGTTTGGTTGTAGTGGGCGATATAAAAACTAGGGTTTTTTTATATAAAAGGGCTTTGTGCCCCCAAATCCAATTCATTTTCATAGTGAGCTGTTGGAGAACTTAGAGAGGAGGGGAAGGCCCTAAATCTTATGGAGATCTTAGTGGATAAAGCGACAGTTAGAATCAGGATCTGTAAGTTGGTGGTAGGTGGCCTAACCTTACTCATCATTTTTGGTTGATTAGATTTTTAGATTAGGGCTTCAACTCTTTACGGGGAATTTCTGGTCTTTTTCATGGTTAGAGTGCAATTTTTGGGCCCTAATCTGCATTTTGGAACACAAAAAATGGGCCAAGAAGTGTGCCCAACATAGTTTTGAAGGAAAAAACTATGTTGTAGACTGAGAGAAAGAGTAGGATGGGAGGTCTCTATTGAGTTGAAGCTTTGTACCCATGATGTGTGCCTTTGACTCTGAACTAACAAACCATAATGGTATTTTGTAGGAATGACAAAGCTAAAGGTGTCATGATGAGAAAGAGATTTGGAGACTCTTTGTGCTAAGATTTAGGGGAATCAAGTAGTTAAAGGATTTTTGGAATGATATGGGGTGCTAAATTTCTTGGAGAACCCATTAATGAGGGATGGTGAGCCCATGCTATCAAGGATTGTGAGCTAATGGGACCTAAATCAGGAGGCATTTGTAGTATAAGGGAAAAGGATCGAGATCATGATCCAGGAGATATATTTTCTAACAGGATTGCCTCTCCTGGGGGTGGTGGGGGAGATAAATCTAGTGCTCCCTCATGGGAGGCATACAAGAGAGTTTGTTAATCATCACTTTATACCGGGTGTTCGTGCAAAGGGCAAAACCATTCACATCAGTGACTTAGAGAGGCTTGAGAAACGAGCTATAGCTACAATAGTGTTGCAGATCTTGGGTATTCATGCCTTCCATCACATCACTAGGGGGTAGAAGATGTTGGTGGAGAGTGTGTTGGGAGGGACCTACTGTGGGTGGGCCCATATGATGTTGTCATCATTGAAACAAAAATTGACACTATGCAGGTGAAGGACCAATGATAAATGTTCTTTCGGGATAGTGTTATGTTCATTCTTCTTTGAGAATATACTGACCATCTACTCTCATGTACAGATCCATGATGGGGGCCCAAAGGAGCCCAGGATGCGCCATTGGGGACAGCTACTATGATGAGGTGGAGGAGGGGGAGTCAGACAGGTGTTCTGACTTGAGTTTTTTTCACATTGGGACTAGATGCCATTGTACATAGATGATTATCTGTATAGTGAAATGAACTATCAAGGAGATCCTGACTTACCACTTCCGCCGAGATGAGCATGGGGTCCACATGATAAGTGAAAGTTTCTATATATTTGCTGCATTTATAGTTTAAGAAATATGTGTATGTGGTACTAATTTCTAAAATTTGTGGTATGTGGATATAATACTAGTGAGGTCGGTAGGATACATGGGATGAGCTGCAGCACCTGGGGCTATAGATCAGGGTGGTTCCACATCCAATAGAGATCAGGGAGTGATGCTTTATGATCAGCCTCGGTATTGCAACAAGAATGTTGCAAGTCCCAAGGTTACCGACTTTAATATCAACCCGAGTTTCGTACAAACTTAAGAGGTGTCGGCACTATATGTGTGGCATACAATGTATCTTTCCTTTGTTGTCATGATATAATGGAGTGCATGTACTGAAGTCAAATCCTAAACTAATTGCAGAAAATGAAATGTTCGAAATAGAACCTTAACCTATTGCAAGAAAGAAAGTACAAGGAAAGAGACAGAAATTCAATGCTAAATCACACCATTTCCTAATTAACTGCCAAGAAACTATGCTTTGCAATAATGCTAAATTATCATGAATAAAATGCTACTATGTAAGCATGGAAGTAAGAAGCATCAAACATCACTAATGTGCAAGTAAAGGGACTGAAATAAATCTGTTTTTGTTTTTTTGTCTTTTCATGCAAAATCAAGTATGCAAACTAATTTCCTTTGTTGATGTGGTAGGTGAATTAAGGATGTTGTAGGTTGGATAGAAGGGTTAGGAGATGGTTGGATGGTGTGAGAGACCCTTGGGAGGATTTTGGTGATTTCCTAGAGGTTTTCTCTCAATTCGGCCTCAAAACAGGCCATTTCAGGAAAACCTACAAGATGTACTAGAAAGCTACAGGATGGTCCTGTAGGAATTACAGTGAACCTAAAAGATACAACCGAGAGAAAAATATGAGGTTTTGGAGGTGATGGGAGGCCTAGGAAAAGTGTGTGATGGGTGGAATGGAATGGGAAAATTCCTAGGATCACTCAGAACTCAAAACCAAAGTTGGGAGATGGATGGATTTTCTCAAAAATCTTAGAGAAGTTTCCTTATGAAATGATGAAATTGGCGAGGGTTTAATGACCAAGAAAATAAAATGAAAATTGGATGGGACAAATTTTTTTATTAACTAGGATGTCTTAGGTCCCTATTCCAATTTGAATCACTCAAAAATACCTATGTTAACCCATTCTAAAAAAATAAAAAACATTACTCGTAAAACATCTAGAAATTTGAGAACTAGTGAGCTAGTAAATCTAAAACAATTCCTAACCAAATCAATTGTAAATGAAATGGGGTGATTTTTGTTATGAACTAGAATGTTTTTTTGATATAATTCAAGTGGAATCAAGTCAATTGAAGCTCGTTAGCATGCTCTAAAAAATAGCAGAAATTTACTGTTCTTTGCTAAAAGGGAGGTCCATCAATCTAGATTTGGGAATAAGAAGACAAATCCAAGAAACTCAATGATTACTATGAAATTCCAAAGATTTTCCAAGGATGAAATAATGCTTTTGATCCTTCAAAATAACTTACATCAACCATTTAACTCAATCATAAAACAACAAATCATTAATACTAAACGCAGAAGTAGAACAAAATAAAAACTAGAGATGCGTGTGAATAAGCAATGAAAAGAAGGAAATAAAATGATACAAAAGGGCTCTGAGGTTCCTAGGATGGCCAAGCCCAAGAAAAATCAGAGACCTATGGAGGAGAACAAGATTTAGAAGTTGAATATGACACCAATCTTCATTATTTTCATCAATAGAATTACATCCCTACAAGAAAATACAATGGTGCTGCAAAAGTGCAAGCTCTCTCCACAATAACACTAATGAAAATCTCTCCCTAGAGGAAACCTAGACTTGGTACTTATAAAAAATGATTAGGAATCATTCCCCATGAATGGAGGAAGCTTTCCCCACCAAAATCCCTTGATTAGTGGATCTAGTCCCCAATACTAGGAATTTTCATTAAATGGCAAGGAACACATTCCTAGATTTTCTCAATCATTCCCTAGAGGCAAATTCGACTTGGTACTTATAAAAAATGATTAAGAATCATTCCCCATGGATAGAGGAAGCTTTCCCCACCAAAATACCTTGATTAGTGGGTATACTCCCTTGATTGGTGGATCTGCTCCCTTGATTAGTGGAACACATTCCTATATTTTCTCAATCATTGGAGTTCCAAAATTTGTGGCATAATTCAATAATATCTTGTTGAATTATAATTCATTATTGATCCTCCAGTAGTAGAGAACAAGTCCCTAAATTATCTCCTCCTCCAACTCTTCATAATTTTCCCAATATTCTCATAATATTCCACAAAAAATAAATAATATTAGGCACAAATATTTAGTTATTCATAAACCTTCCTAATAAATATATTAAAGTTAAAAATAAATTATCTAATGAAAAAAAAGAGGTTTAATGTGCTGAAGGATGGTCATAAGCCTTAATTTATGTCTAATTTAGAGGCCCATCACTCTACTGGAGGATATTCAACATAGATTTGATGTGCCACTAACTGAGGTGATAGAGCATGGGTGGCATGAGTTAGAAGATTGGTATACATATGAGTGCACTAGTCTTCCCTCAGAGTGGTGAGTAATCATGCAGCACATTGCTATGACTGGTCAAGCAATATGAGACCTATGTGTTGGTGGGGTGGAGCCATTAGCTTGGGAGCATTGAGATGATAGTGATTAGGCATAGGGACATGTGGGTCCCCATTTTGGTTTTGTTGTAACATATGAATTAACATGCCAGATGTATTTAGAGTAGTGGAAGCCAAACACAATATGTTGGATATTATGATACATAATATGGTTATGCATCGTTTTGTGACGATTGTGGTTTTCCATTTCTTTATTCTATGGATGTCTTCTTGTATATGCATGTGATACATTCCAATCTAGAATATTATTTTCAATGATATCTACATAGTGATTGTTGGCTCTAGAAACATGACTGAATGTAATGGATTCAAATTCACATGCCAAAAGCTTAACTCGTAGATATTTTCTAAATAGGACAAGCTTATGCACATGATAAGAATCATTCAATTGCATGACAAGTAGTAAGGAATAAAGACAAACATGAAGGTTAAGGATGTGACGATCAAGGGAATTAGCTAACAAATCTATCACATCATATTCGACCTCGTTATTGGTGGCATATCCAATGCAGACGCCATTGGAGTGAACTAACAAATGCAAGGGGGTGAAATTGGCCCAAGTTGCCGAGGCTAGATTCCTAGAGAAGCAACTCATGCCATCAACATAACCAATATGAGTTGTGGATGATGGATCCATCTCAAAGAAGCAAGAAGAAAATGAATAAGATGGTGGGGGATGCAAGCTACCTAAATGGAATAAAAATAAAAAGATACACACATTTCAATGGGAAATGCTACGGGTAAAATTCCTTGAGGTAGAGTGCATTGCAAGGGTTAGGAATGATTTCTCCTTCTAGACCTTCTAAAAGGTATTTCCCTTTACCTAAATAGTTGCAGATGGCGTAAGGTCCTAGCCATAATGGTTCAAACTTTCCATGCCTTAGGACATCATGAGCTTGGTCATAGACAAGAAAAAGGTCACCTTCATAGAAGGTATGAGGGTGGAATTTTCGATCATACTAAGCTTTGGTGTGCTTTTTTCCTATTCAATGGTTTGCAATGAGACATGACGATCTTCATTGGTGTGCTCAATAATGATAAGTCATTGTTATAGATGTTGGGTGTCTAGGAGGAGTTTGACGGCAAGGTGGAGGGAGGGGATTTGAAACTTGATTGGTAAGATTGCCTCCTCTCCAAAAACAGGGTGGAAATGAGTGAACCCAGTGCCAGTTTTGACAGAATTTCTATAGGCCCACAAAGTGGGGAAGAACATAATATTCCAATTGGTCTTGTATTTGTTCACCATCCACTAAAGCATAGTTTTGAGGATTTTGTTAACAACTTCAACTTGGCCATTGCCTTGGGGGTAGTAAGACGATGGATATTTGTGTATGAAGCCCAAAAGAGAGGATATGTCATGCCACATGTCATCTTCAAAGTGTCGGCCATGGTCAGAGACCAATTTTTTTGGAACCCCAAATCGAGCAATAACATGGTTAAAGAAAAATAGGGTTGGAGTAGCCGCAGTGTTATTGAATGTTGGCATGGCTTCAACCCATTTGGTGAAATAGTCGATGACCATGATTATATACTTATGGTTATTAGAAGATTGGGGTTGAAACTCCATAAAGTCAATATCCCATTGACAGAAAGGACTGACTGTGATGAGAATATGGAGGGGAGGAGGTGGGGCTCGCACCTAAGGGGCATATAGCTCGTAATTGGGAAAATGTTTGACTGCCTCAATGCAATCACTAAAGAGAGAAGGCCAAAAATAACTGATGCACATGATATTATTGGCAATGGCCATTCTGGAGAGGTAACCACCATAAGCGCCACTGTGGCAGGCATTGAGCACTTGCTCAACTTTAGAATGGTCAGACAACGATGGAGGAGAGCATCAACACTGTGACGATAAAGATCGTCACCAATGATGAGGTAGTGAGGGGCTTGATGTTGAATACGTCGTCAATCATCATGAGTGAGATGGGGGGGGGAAATTCTAGGTTCATAGATACGTAAGGATGTCCCCATAACAAGGATCATCTAATTGAATGGAAAACAAGTCTTCAACTAGAAGATCATCATTTATCGACGGATCAAACACACTAGTGGGAAATTCATAAATGAATTCAGCAAGGGACAAACCTTTCTTACTCTTGGGTGTGATAAACTCAAGATCAAATTCTTGAAGGATAATGATCCAATGGGTGTACTTCCCATTAATGATCTGTTCACTCAACAAGAAGGTCATGGGGTTGGAATTGGTAACAAATTTGGTGGTACACATAAGGATATAACGACTAAGGTTTTGAACAGAGAAAAAAACAGTTAGTGCTAACTTTTCTTCATGTGAATAGGATACAGGAGGTTCGTGAAGGTTCTTACTGACATAATAGGTGGCATGCTCAATTCAAGTAGAATCTTCTTAGGTTAGGACCCTAACGACTGAATAGGCAGACACATAGATATACAATATGAAATCCCTCTCAAATTCATGTGGACTAATTAAGGGAGCAGAGGTGTGAGCACATTTGAGGGCATCAAAAGACTATGGAGCCATGTCATCCCAAGAAAATGGAATGTTAGATCGAAGGAGTCTAAGAAATCCATGCACTATGGTGGCATAGTCATGGACAAAACTATGAATAAAGTTGGCTTTTCCTAGGAGGCTTTGCAACTAGCGAGGGGTATGAGGAGGGGGAACTTTGAGAATGGCTTAAAATTTGAGAGGGTCAAGAGTGATACCATATTTAGGCATAATGAAACCCAAAAGTTAGCCAACAGAAATGCAAAAGACATGCTTAAGGGGATTGAGATGAATGTTATAATTGTGGCATCGAATAAAGATGGTATGCAAATCATGATGGTGTTACGACCAAATTTTGGAATGAGCAGTGATATTGCCTAGATATGCAAGGATAATATGATCCAGATCGTGAAAATAATAAGACATGGCATGCTAAAAAGTGGCCCCAGAATTCTTTAAACTGAAAGGCGTGACCCTATAAGTGAAAGTTCCCCATGGACTAGTGAAGGCATTTTTAAGCTGAACGACATAATGGATACTTATCTAGTTATATCCAGAGAATCCATCCATAAAGGAAAGAACTTCATGCCTCACATACTCATCAATGATTTGGTCTATGAATGGTGTGGGAAAATTGTCTTTGGGATAATATTTGTTCAGATCGTGAAAGTCGATACAAACATGAATGGTGCCTTGTTTCTTAAGAACATGAAAAATATTTGGCACCCATGTGGTGCATTCAATAGGATATACCAAACCAGCCTATGTGAGCTTATCGATTTGAGCTTTGATATCTTCACATTGGAAAGATGGATAGGACTATGCTTTTGGCAGACAGGGATGGCATTGGGCCAAGTGTCGATGTGATGTTAAACAATGGCGAGATCAAGTTTGGGAATTTTAGAATAAGACTAAGCGAAAACATCATAATTATTTGAATAACTTGGTATCAGCACCAATTTCTTTCGGGGTGCATTGTGCCCCCAAGATGACATTTTCTTCAATCCCTCGTTTATTTGAAATGTTAATTTTGATAGTAGGGGAAATGTTAGCCATATTTCCTTCTTCAAAAGAATCTTGGGTAGGAAGGGGATTTTTAAACCAATGAACTTCACCACGAATGAAGGCTTTTGACTCCACAACATATTGATCATGGGTTTGCTATGGAAGGAAGTACGCATGACGGTACATATCATCCCAAGGATAAATAGGGGTGGTAATCACTTCCATGATGTCTTCATCAGAATGGAAGATGGGGGGACTGGAGGAAGAGAGACCACATGATGAAGAGAAGCTACCGAGGCACCTTCATGAGAGACAAGGTTCACATATGCACCATCAAGGCTAGGAGACAGGTGAATAGTAGATGAGAGATCTACCAATGTTGAGAACGAAGTGTTCATTAAAGAAGGATCGAAATAATCATAGTAGGAGACTTCTAGAGAGTCCCAATATATATATCCCATGGATGATGATAGGTAGAGAATAGGAGCAGTATTATTCGTCATCTCTACATTAGGGGGAGGGATCACGATGGGTGGTTGAAAAATATCCTTCTCTGGCATAGGAGTGGGACCAGAATCCATAGGTAGAGAAGAGGTGGAATCACTACAAGTGGCCTCTAATTCATGAAGCACTTGAAGTGTATCACAAAAATATTTGAGACGGGAACATCGATGAGAATAATGGCCATAATTATCACAAAACGAACATGGTTGATTCATGCGTAATGATCTATTCTTTTTAGATGACTTGAGTAAGGTGACATGGACCTCAGGAATATTAGGATTAGGGAAGGTATCAGAGACCACATTATTGAAATGATGGAGTTTATGAAAATTATTGGTGGCATGACCAACAAGATCACATAAAGCACATGGACAAGTTGGCTTTGGCAGCTTAGGAGGAGATGGAGTTGATTGGGGTGCCTTGTCTTTGGTTCCCTTTTCATGGGCTTTTACTCCCTCACCAAATGCTTTCGCAATAGGAGTAAGTTCCTATTGAGGCTTTTAAGGAACTGAAGCAAACCAAGGGGTAGGAACATGGTTGCTTGAGGGGGCCTAAACCAGGTTCAACGTTAATTAGCCAAACAAATCCCTACACTACTGGCCCTTTCAGCATCAACCCATGGAGTACGGACCGAAGTCTCACCTGAAGTAGTATGGGGGGATGTTGCAACCAAGTTTCCACACCCTGAGATGGTCGTGATGTCATTTAATTCCTTTTATCCCTACCTTTGTGCAGGTGGTTTTGCTCTAGAGCTTGCAAGATAAATCCTCTATTCTGACCTTTAATACCTCCGCGAAAGTATACAATTGACCCTTGTGCCGTCCTAAATTGTGGCTCAAGTGCTTTCGTGTTGCTATGGCAGCGGGTCGTGCAGATTTCTCAATTATCCGAAGTGATCTTCTTATCTTGTAAAATACTTAAAGTTATCATTGCGTAAGCAGATATTCGTGATTGCATTCAATTATTCAATGTAATTGCATTCATTCATGCATATTATAAGCATAATAAAGGAAACTCATACATATTATATCCAAAACCCATCAACAGAAAAAAGACACAAAAATTGCAGAATAACTCATTTTATTAATATCTCCAAGTGTTACAAACTCTATCCACCCTGTGCACACAGCTGCAAGGGTCTGCGCACTCAGCTGTGGACTTCTACCCTAGGCCTCTATGCACTCACCTACAGAGCCTCTACCTATGCTATGACCCCAGACTTAGACTTATTTCTTAGAGCTATTACTCTATTACATGATCTGCCATTCTCTTCCTTGATTGATTTCTTAACTACTTAGAGCTTAGTTCTTTTTATACAATCCCATGTTCCGCAGACCATGGGTAGGTCTCTTACAACTAAATTTACTTTACAAAACTAAGGGTGGACTACCCTTCTTGACACATAGCACCTTCACGCTCTGCGACCACAAAATGCGGAGTCTTTACAATTATATTACAAAAATTAACTTAACATGGGTTTTTAGCCCCAAAAATTTCCTTGGGGGATCCTGCTCCCAACAAGCCCCCAACACAAACATCATGACTCACCCTCAAGTCACTCAGTAGGCACAAATATCTTTGTGCGAAGCCCGTCCTACTCAACCCTGATGACCGCAACTTTCGCTGTGCACTGAGTGGATGCCTGCTCCGCATATTCAACAATTTTCTCGGTTACTGCCCCTGCGTTGTCAGCTTGAAGATGTTGTTGCATTTCTTGTAGAGTCACAAGCTTTCCTTCAATGTTGTCCGTGACTATGTAAGATTCCTTTAGCGAGTGCTTTAGTCACACCTTCAGTACTACTTGTGCAATGACGTGTCCACTTGTCCCTTCAACTGCTTGGCTTCCTGCAGCTTAGTTAGCCTTTGTATCAGTGTGATGGTTTGTGATGTGCCTTTAACTTCGTCATAGCACTGTTGGAGTTTGCATGCTTCTGTCTCTAGCTGCTAGATGTTTGGGTCCTCCTGCAAGTTGGTTAGGACCTCAAATCACTGTTCGAACAACTATGTACAGTCCGCTACTGCACTTTCCATCGTTGTGACTACTTCTGTGATAGCAGTTGCTTACTGTTCCTTTACCTTTGGCGTTGTTGAAAGCTAGGCCTTCAACTAGAGCTATGTAATCTATAGGTTCAGCTCCAACTGAACCTGTGCCATCTCTGTCCGAGTGTCAAGCACCCTTGTGGCCAATTTGCCGATGTGGACCTTGACTGGCTCCTCCTTTGAAATGGCCAACTTTGGGACCATTCTACAGGCCTCCTCCATGACCTGTATTATCTTCTTACTCTGGCTAATCGCCTCGGCCTCAGTGGCGATAGCAACATTCCTCTATATGGCCATCTACTTGCTTTTTTATCTTCTGTACACTGATCACCTGGAGGGTGCGGTGCTCACGAGCCCTCAGCTCTACAATTACTCCATCCTACAAGAAGTGGAGTGCTTCATGTGGAAGCACTGTAAGGTTCAGTCCAACTCCCTTCAAGGTGCTGAAAGTGGGCCTATCAACCTCATTTTCCATGGTCATTGTTCCATTTGGCATCACTATTGCACTGGAAGCCTTTGTGCATAGCATATCGGCAGCCTCTGATGTACCGATAGCTAAGCTGGTGGACAACATACTAGCTTGCGACGTGTGGGTTTGCAACTCCTGCAGCCCGGTCTGGATGGCCCCTAGGATGATCTGCTGCTGCTTTTCAAATTGTTGTAGGGCCTTCGTGGTGACATCTCTGACTGTGTCACCAATGTCATATAAGTCGCCCTTCGTCAATTTGATGCAGTCTAGCGAGGTCTTAGTTGCCTTGGATTTCTTTATGAACCTGCCCTTCTCCAATTCTCTTGAGCACTTAATGTGAGCGAATGTCTCCTAAGGGTCCATGCCATGCTTCTCTATGTCCTCCTCTTCGGTCTCAGGTGAATGTGACAGTACGCCTTTGTCAAAACCCTACTCTGTGCCACCTGTCTATTTTCCAGCCTCCTTTCCTACCTGTTCTGCCTGGGCCTTCTCAGCAGCCTCCTTCTTCCTCTTTTCGACCAGCTACACCATCTTCAGCTTGGCCTCTTCCTTTCTCTTCTATGCGGTGGAATTGCATCCACCCATCGTGTTACTGGGAATAGTGTCCACTCGGATGATACTATTCCCACTAAGATGGGTGGCTATCTTAGAAACAAACAAGTAAAGTCTACTTTCATTTCCTTTTATGAAAATAGACAAGAGGAGAACCAAGAATACCAACCTTAGTCTTGCGCTCGATTTCCTCTTCTTCTTGATAGAGCTTCGCCACTTCTTCTTCGTCTGTCCAGCTTCAAAAAGAACCTATCGAATCACAACATCATACTACTATCGAAGAAACAAAGATCTATATTCATAAATAACACAGGACCAGATGTGTGTTAACCATATAAATGCATATATAAACAAGTACACAAGAATATGAAAGGAAACTAGAATAGCTTTATTCAAATGAAAAGTAGCAAGAGGATTACAACCATATGTTCTGACCCAGCATCATCCTCTAGCTAGGAAGCCCTTCTTCACCTCAAGCAAAGCTTAGATCACCTAACACTATGAATGTACACCAGAAAACCAACAACACTTCTCTATAAGATACAAAATTCCAGCCCCTGGATCTCTGTGATGAGGGATCCATATATAGATTATTATAGAGAGGTGAGTCATCTTTTGGGATCTTGATTAGTGTCCTCTCTCTGATAGTTCCTACTTCCACTTGGGGAATGATGATCTCTTACTCATCCCTGGTCGAAAATAGAGAGGCAATTGTTAGAGGGGAAGCTTTTGGAAGATTCCATGATCTTCCACCACGCATTTTTGTCCTTGCCATTTGTCCATTCCCAACCGTCGCACCCTACAGAGGAGAAATTCAGTATGCATCACACCTTGTACACTGGGAAGGTGATATGCATCGCACCCTCTGCACTGAGCATTCAGTATGGTCCAGTTTTGACCATTTATGAGCAGTTTTCAGTGGAGAACTTCTGGGAGATGATGTAATCAGCTGACCTTGTTCCTTTAGGCAGTGAAGCAACACTTTTAGGGACTTAGGAGCCCTCAGTTTATGAGCGTTTATGCTTGGGGTTGAAGTGCTCAAAAATGTCTATAACAGTTGCCCCATAAAGCATGAGGTCGTTAGTCTTTCTGATGTCGGGTGAAATGCTTTACTATGAGGATCCCAAGTTTTTCCGAGTTGGGAGGTGACCTATAATAAGATACAATACAATACATTATCTTGACAACATTTTTTCATGATCTAGCTGAGGCGGGCATTCCCATGCTCAGCTTTATAAATTCATTTTCATGTACATAGGACAGACAATCGTCTGTGCGACAAACTGATGATATGGACTCATCATCCTTTGATTTGGATGATCGTCTGTTTGGCAATGATGTACACTTGATGTCTTTATATTCCTGAATATATCGCAGCTCGGATGGATGAAACTAGATCCGGGGTCTTCAAAACTCGTTCAATCTTCTCCAGAGTACAAGTCGATCCATGTGAAAAATGTTCTGGAGTTGAACATGGAAGGACATTGCCTGATTACCAGCCAATGATGTAAGCTGTTAACAAGCGTGAGAGGAATCACCAATAATGACAATGACCCTCAAGGTACTATAGTACAATTCACGTGGTGTGAAAAAGGACTTGGCGTTGAACACCACGTAAAATCTCTCG
>APFE031431046.1:0-43320 GCA_000404065.3 Pinus taeda
CTCTTCCTCGACCTCCACCTCCTCTAACAACTTCACCTTCCCCTCCTCCTCCTCGTCCTTCTCCTCCACTACCACCTCCACCCCCTACACCTCCATCTGCACCACCTAAGCCTCTGCCTTCAACTCCTCCTTTGCGTCCTCCTCCACCACCTCCACCTCTACCTTCGCCTTGTCTTGGTCCTCCTCCTCTACCACCACCTCCCTCACCTCCACAACTACCTCCTCCACAACCACCTCCAACTCCAGCTCCACCTCCTCCGCCTCCTCCTCCACCACCTACAACTCCACCACCACCTTCACCTCCTCCTCCTCCACCATCACCACCACGACCTCCTCCTCCACCACGACCTCCTCCTCCTCCACCTCCTCCACCTCCCTCTCCACATCCTCCAACTCCACCACATCCACCAACTCCACATCCACCTACTCCACCTCCACCTACTACACCTCCTTCTCCTCCTCCTCCTCCTCCTCCTCCTCTTCCTCTCCCACCTCTCCCACCTCGCCCACCTCCTCTTCCTCGACCTAGACCTCCACTGCCCCCAACACCTTCACCTTTGACCCCTCCTCCTCCACCACCTCCTCTTCCTCCTCCTCCTCTTCCTCCACTACCACCTCCTCCACGTCGACATCCTCTTCCTCCTCCTCCTTTTAATCTGCATCCATGTACACCTCCTCCTCAATCACCTTCTCCTCCTCCACCTCCACCCCTACCACCACCTCCACCCCTTACACCTACACCTCCACCACCTAAGCCTCTGCCTCTAACTCCTCCTCTGAGTCCACCTCCTCCAACACCTCCACCTCTACCTTCGCCTCGTCCTCCTCCTCCTCCACCAACCCCTCCACCTCCACCACTGCCTCCTCCACAACAACCTCCACCTCCACCTCCTCCACCGACTCCGTCTCCACCTCTTACCTCTACCTTGTCCTCCTCCACCTCCACCTTCATATCCTCCTCATACTCCACCTCCTCCTCCTCCTCATATTCCTCCTCCACATCCACCTCCATCTCCTGCTTCACCACCCCCACCTCCACCTCCACCTTCATATCCTCCTCATCCTCCACCTCCTCCTCCTCCTCATATTCCTCCTCCACATCCACCTCCATCTCCTCCTTCACCATCCCCACCTCCACCTCCACCTTCATATCCTCCTCATCCTCCACCTCCTCCTCCTCCTCATATTCCTCCTCCACATCCACCTCCATCTCCTCCTTCACCACCCCCACCTCCACCTCCACCTCCTTAAAAAACTTGAAAATAAAATAAAATTGGATATCATTTCATTTTCTTGATCAATATATACATGATAATATAACAAACAATATGTATATAAAATTACAATATAAATAATTAATTATAAAACCACAATTTAATTAATAAAATTTTATAGAATTTATATAAATAATATCAAAGGATGTTGAAGTAAATCACAAGAAAACTCAATGCTTATTCTCAACGTCCAAAACTATTTAAAATCAATAAGTTAATTATATAAAATCTCCACTTCCACTCTACCTTCTTAGAAAACTTGAAAATAAAATAAAATTAGATATCATTTCATTCTCTTTATAAATATATAAATGATAATATAACAAATAATATGCATAAAAAATTACAATATAAATAATTAATTATAAAAACACAATCTAATTAATAAAATTTTATAAAATTGATATAAATAATATCAAACGATGTTGAAGTAAATCACAACAAAAACTCAATGTTAAAATCAATAAGTTAATTATCTAAAATATTAAAAAAAAAAATAAAAATAAAAACAATTTGCATAAACAAATTCTGAAATGCCCCAATATCAGTAACATACAAACACAACGAAATTTTCGAAAACCTCCGCTCGTCATAAGCGTACGTACGAAGGAACTTAAGTAAACTACCACTAGCTGAAATCTTTTTAGCTAAAATATTCACACTAAATTTACATGAAAAACATAAAAATACGGGTTTTGGCAACGGTTGAAATGGTCGTCCGACCCATCTTCCGAAACATAAGAATATATTTGTATATTTCTACTTTTGACGCTTGCACTATGTGTAATTAGAAAGAAATGCAAATACAATGTTGAGAAATGTTGAGAAATGTGGAGGGAAAATACCGGAAAGCGGAGGGAGGGCATCACTGGAGGGTTTTGGTTTACATTCAAATTGATTAACTTCACAGAAACGAGTGAAAAATTTCAAACAAATGGAGCCCTGACTAATCCTTTGAGAGCTTTGGTTTACGTTCAAATTGGTTAACTTCACAAAAATGAGTGAAAAGTTTCAAACAAATGGTGATCTACAGAAGTTTGCGATTATGATCAATTTGATAATTCCAGCGATATCATATCTAACAAACATGTTATAAAATTACTATGCCTTTTGACAACCGAAAACTTCGAAAGTACAGCGATATCATATCTAACAAAGGTGTTATAAAATTACGCTGCATTTTGACTCATATTCTAGTTGATCCTAGTAAATTGTTGAAACCTTTGGATTTTATAACATTTTAAAAGTTGTTTTGTAACTTTTATGTAAGTGTTTATTCAAAGCATTTACCAAAATCTTGTAGACCCTAAAGACTAAACCCTAAACCTAAACATAAAACCCTAAACCTTAAACTCTAAACCCTAAACCCTAAACCCTAAATCCCAAACCCTAAACCCTCAACCCTAATCATTTTATAGCATTTTAAAACATATTCTGAAACTTTTAATAAAGTGTTTATTAAAAGCATTTACTAAAGTCTTATAAACCCTAAACCCTAAACCTTAAACCCTAAACCCCAAACTATGAACATTAAACCATAAACCCTAAGCACTTTATAACCTTTTAAGATGCATTTTGTAATTTTTATTTAAGTGTTTATTAAAAGAATTTACTAACGTGTTATAAACACTCAACCCTAAACTGTAAACCAAAAACCCTAAAACCTAAACCGTAAGCATTTTATAACATCTTAAAAAAATTTCTAACATTTATTTAAGTGTTTATTAATAGGATTTACTAAAGTGTTATAAGCCCTAGACTCTTGACACTAAACCCTAAGAAATTTATAACATTTTAAAAAGTGTTTAACTTTTATTTAAGTGTTTATTATAAGAATTTACTAAAGTCTTATAAACCCTAAACCCTAAGAATTTTATAGCATTCTAAAAAGAGTTTTGTAACTTTTACTTAAGTTTTTATCAAAATAATCTACTAAGGCGTTATAAACCCTAAACCATAAAATCTAAACCTTTAACTACAAACCCTAAATTGTAAAACATAAACCCTAAACAATAAACCCTAAGCCTTTTATAACATTTGAAAAAGAATTTTGTAACTTTTATTTAATTTCTTATTGAAACAATTTACTAAAGTGTTATAAACCCTAAACCCTAAACCCTAAAACCCAAACCCTAAACCCTATACCTTATACCCAAAAACCTAAACACTAAGCATTTGATAACAATTTAAAAAGTTTTTTGTAACATTTTTTATGTGTTTATTAAAAGAATTTACTAAAGTGTTCTAAACTTTAAACACTAATCCCTAAAACGTAAACCCTAAAACCTAAACCCTAATTAATGTATAACATTTTAAAGAGTGTTTTGTAACTTTTATTTAAGTTCTTATTAAAAGAATTTACTAAAATGTTATAAATCCTAAATCCTAAACCCTAAACCCCAAACCCTCCCAAAACCGTAAACCTTAAGAATGTTATGACTATCTATAATAAGGGAAGACCACACTTGGGTATGTGAGTCTAGGAGGAGAAAATTGTGGTACATGAGATACCCCGACCTTTGTTTTTCCACCCTTCTTCATAAACCTATTTCCTTTTATTTATTTTTCTTCATAACTCCTCAAGGCTCAATGGGATGAATGCATTACGTGTAATATGTAGCAATGGATAGCCCCTTAATGTGGGGTGGTTCATCCCTACACCCTAACCCCTAAACCCCAAACCATAAAACCTAAACCCAAAACCATAAACCCTAAACCGCAAATCCTAAACACTAAACCCTAAGCATTCTATAACATTTTAAAAAGTGTTTTGTAACTAAGTGTTTATTAAAACAATGACTAAGGTGTTATAAAACCAAAACTATGAACCCTAAAGCCCAAACCCTAAACCCTAAAACGAAAATATTAAAACTTAAACCCTAAGCATTTTATAAAGTGTTATAAACCCTAAACTGTAAACCCTAATACCTAAAGCCTAAACCGCAAGCACTTAACCCTAAACCCTAGACCCTAAACCCAAAAATCCTACACATTTTCTAACAATTTTCAAAATTTTATGTAACTTTTATTTAAGTGTTTACTATAAACATTTACCAAAGTGTTATCAACCCTAAACCCTAAAATCTAAACCATAAACCCCTAGCCCTAAACCTTAAACTATAAACCCTAAACCCTAAGTATTTTATAACATTCTAAAATGTGTTTTGTAACTTTTATTTAAATGTTTATTAAAATAATTTAGTAAAGTATTATAATCCCTAATCGCCAAACTCTAAACCTTAAACCCTAGACTTAAAACCCTAAACCCTAAACCCTAGAACCTAAACCATAAACGCTAAACCCTAAGCCTTTTAAAACATTTCAAAAAGGTTTGAAATTAGTAACAAGAGCCAATCAGATAATAAGGGAAATTAAATTACCGATGAAGGCTAAAGAGGAGGTGAAAGAACTTATGGAAGTAATAGAAGGATTCAAAGATAAAAGTGAGTTTCTCCACTAAAATAGTTTTCCAACCTTTTATAATGATGATGGGAACTTCCATCCCAAACATTTCTTCATGAAAATCCTGGTGGAAATTAAGGAAAGTCACAAAGGTGTCGAAGAGAAGGATCACTCTCTTAAATGGAAATAGATTATGAAATTATATAATGATCATTATGAATTTTTGTTGTTGCTCAAGAACATCTTTGAGGAGTGGGGAACAATTGATTATGAATACATTACTAGCCTGGAGGTGACCATCATAGAGGCTTCTTCATGTGACATGCCATATGATAGAGATTCGAGGACTATAATGGATCTGCATGAATGGGTTATCATCACGGAATTCACATCAACATCCTAAGAGGTCTCAGCAGAAGAAAGTTCCAATGTAAGGAAATTGCAACACTAGACGAGACATCATTAATCAACACTAGCATTAGCACTTGCCACAGTACCAACATCGACATCATCAACAACACCTAAATCCAAACCCAAATCCTAAAAAATAAACCATAAACCCTATCCCTAAACACTAATAATTTTATATTACTTTAAAATTCCTCTTGTAACTTTTTAAAGTGTTTATTAAAAGCATTTAATAAAGTGTTATATCCCTAAACCCTAAAACCTAAGCATTTTATAGCATTTTAACGAGCGTTTTGTAACTTTTATTTAAGTTTTTATTAAAATAATTTACTAATGTGTTATAAACCCTAAACCCTAAGCCCTAAACACTAAACCATAAACCCCAAACAACAAACCCTAAACCGTAAAACCTAAGCATTTTATGATCTATTAAAAATAATTTTGTAACTATTATTTAAGAGTTTATTAAAAGAACTTACTAAGGTGTTATAAAACCTAAACCCTAAACACTACACACTAAACCTCAAACCCTAAACCCTAAACCCTAATCATTTAATAACATTTTAAAACGTTTTTTTGTAACATTTTATTTAAGTGTTTATTAAGACCTATTAATAAAGTTTTATAAACCGTAAATTGTAAACTGTAAACCCCAAACCCTAATCCCTAAACTCTAAACCCTAAACCCTAAACCCCATAAACTAAAACCTAAACCATAGGAATTTTATAACATTTCTAAAAGTGTTTTGCAACTTTTATTTAAGTGTTTATTAAAATAATGTACTAAATTGTTATAAACGTTAAACCATACACCCTAAAACCTAAATCCCAAAACCCCAACCCTAAACCCTAAACCCCAGCCTAAACCCTAAACCATAAACCCTAAGAATTTGTAACAGCTTAAGAAGAATTTTGTAACTTTTATTTAAGTGTTTATTAAAATTTTTTACTAAAGTGTTATAAATACTAAAGCCTAAACCTTAAACACAAAAACATAAACCCTAAACCCCAAAACCTAAACCCTAAACCCTAAAACCCAAACCCCAAACTCCAAGGAGTGCCTTGTGTCGAAAAACAAATTTGAAGTCGTAAGAGAAAAATCCACTACAACAGGATCAACGGTGACACTGAGGAATCCTTAGGACCACAACCCAAGCCCATACAACACACTTCTACAAGGAAAAGGAAAAACCCATATAAGAAAATGCAAGGCACAATGGATATGGAGATTGAAATACATGATGTAGAGACAATGTTGGAATAAATTGCAATGGAGACATGTTTTTTAGGTAATCATAGAAGATTTGGATGAAATGGAAGTATAGGAGAAAACCCTCTTCGAGATACTAGATTTTATACATAGCCAAGGATCCATTTCAATTGCTAAGGTGCAAACATATCTTCTTGAACAATCATATATGTAACATACCCCATTACCAATTAAGCCAAAGGAGCTGAATACTAGGTTGACTCCACTACTAGTGTGTGATTATGAGAATGGGGTCTAAAAAATATGTATCTTCTCTATTCACATTTGGGGGTCAAAATTTATGTTTTCCTAGGGTTTCCATATTCATTTTGTATGTTTTCATAATCATGCGTCGTGGCACCCACATGGTGCCATGTGGAATATTACCACAGGGAATATTTGTTGGCATAATTCCACTCATTCCTAGGTAAATCCAACCTTATGATCTCGAGGGAGGTTCCATCGTAGTTAGATCGAGGGGGGTACCATCTCGTGTGGTGGTACTTGAGTCTATGTACTTAGTATTGTTGTTTAAATAATCGCTATAATACACCTCCTCAACTAAGACATAGTACCACTACATTGTATCCACTCCTTATGGTTGGTAGTTTATCATCACTTCAAGGAATATTATTCGAGTGCTTCTTGTACCTTTTAAGTGTTTCTTGCACCACTAAGAATGACTCCCTTGCTACATATCAATATCAAGCTCCACTTGTAATGGAAATTTCTCTAAGATTATCACCAAAGGTTCATTATAGATTTGTGTCATGGCTTCATCAAAATATTGTTGTTCATCTTCCCATTTATTGTCTACATTTTCCTTGGTTAAGGAATTGAAACGCAATGAGATGTCAAAGTAAAGTTATGTAGAATTCAAATTTTTCACTGAGATAAGTTGGCATTGACCACTCAATTTATGACCTGTATCCTCTCTAGGTTGATAGACAATCCATCTACACCTACCACATAGTCGAGGTAAGCTACAAATTCCATGGAAAATAAACTCTTCTTGAAATTCATCAAATGTTTCTTCTGTCTTACATATTTTCATAATACGGATTTGAGGTTCTATAAGTGTTATGTTCATATTTTGATATAGAGGAGAATGATATAAAAATACACAATGACAAACATAAGCCAGATAATATCTTGATACATCATTCATCAATCTATTGAATGTTATCGGTGCATTAGCAACCTAAAATGCCATTACAAGTATCTATACATTCATAGTAAATTCTGGAAGCTCGTTTTCTATGTATCTTCTTCCTTCACTTGTACCCTAAATTATGCTCAAGCTTAGATATATGGATTTCTTATCGCTTGCAAGTATCCCCATGATATGGAAAAGGGTAAATATTCCTTTTTACTTTTTGTATAAAGAAAATGCAAGAAACCTACATAGAAATCCAAATAGCATCACAATGAGATCAATGAAGTGAAAATTACAATTTAATAATTATATATTTACAAAGAGTTACAATGCAAATTCACAAGAATGACAACAGTCCTTCTCCACCTTAAGGGGGTAGCCACTGCTACATATTACACATAATGCATTCATCCCATTGAGCCTCGATGAGTTATGAAGAAAAATAAATGAAAAGGAAAAGGTTTATGAAGAAGGGTGGGAAAACAAAGGTTGGGGTATCTCATGTACCACAATTTTCTCCATCCTACACTCACATACCCAAGTGTGGTCTTCTCTTATTATAGATACTCATAAAATTGTTAGGGTTTATGGTTTAGGGATTATGGTTTGGGGTTTAGGGTTTAGGATTTAGGGTTTATCACATTTTAGTAAATTATTTTAATAAGGACTTAAATAAAAGTTACAAATAGTTTTTAAAATGTCATAAAATTCTTAGGCTTTAGCATTTAGGGTTTAGGCTTTATAACAATTTAGTAAATGTTTTTAATATACACTTAAATAAAAGTTACAAAACACTCTTTAAAATGTTATAAATTAATTAGGGTTTAGGTTTTAGGGATTAGGCTTTAAAGTTTATAACACTTCAGTAAATTCTTTTAATAAACATGTAAAAAAAGTTACAAAACACTTTCTAAAATGTTATGAAATGATTAGGGTTTAGGTTTTAGGGTATATGGTATAGGGTTTAGGGTTTGGGGTTATGGTTTATGGTTTAGGGTTTATAACATTTTAGTAAATTGTTTTAATCAACACTTAAATAAAAGTTACAAAGTGCTTTTTGAAATGCTATAAAATGCTTAGGGTTTAGTGTTTAGGGTTTAGGTTTTAGAGTTTAGGGTTTAGTTTTTATGGTTTAGGTTTTATAACATCCTAGTAAATTATTTTGATAAAAGGTTAAGTAAAAGTTACAAAACTCTTTTTATAATGCTATAAAATGCTTAGGATTTAGGGTTTATAAGACTTAAGTAAATTCTTATAATAAACTCTTAAATAAAATTTAAAAAGTGCTTTTTAAAATGTTATAAATTACTTAGGGTTTAGGGTTAAGAGTCTAGTGTTTATAAGGCTTTAGTAAATACTCTTAATAAACACTTCAATAAAAGTTAGAAACTTTTTTAAGATGTTATAAAAAGCTTAGGGTTTAGGGTTTAGGGTTTTTCGTTTGGGGTTTGGGGTTTGGTGTTTAGAGTTTAAGGTTTATAACACTTTAGTAAATGATTTTAATAAACACTTAAATAGAAGTTACAATATGTTTTTTAAAATGTTACAAAATTACCAGGGTTCAATGTTTAGAATTTAGGGTTTAGGGTTTAGGGTTTAGGGTTTAGAGTTTAGAGTTTATGGTTTAGAGTTTAGGGTTTAGGGTTTGTGGTTTATAGTTGAGGGTTGAGGGTTTATAACACTTTAGTAAATTGTTTTAATAAACACTTAAATAAAAATTACAAAACACTTTTTAAAATGTTATAAAATGCTTAGGGTTAAGGTTTCAATGTTTATAGTTTTGGGTTTAGGGTTTATAAGACTTTAGTAAATTCTTTTAATAAACACTTAAATAAATGTTTCAAAATACTTTTTAAAATGTTATAAAATGATTAGGGTTTAGGGTTTAGGGTTAGGAATTTAGGGTTTAGGGTTTTTGGTTTAAGGTTTGGGGTTTTGGGTTTAGGTTTAAGGTTTAGTGTTTAGGGTCTACAACATTTTGGTAAATGATTTTAATAAAAACTTAAATAAAAGTTACAAAACAATTTTTAGAATGTTATAAAATGGTCAAGGTTTAGGGTTTATGATTTAGGGTTCGAGGTTTTGGGTTTGGGTTTTATGGTTCAGGGTTTAGGTTTTTGGGTTTAGGGTTTATGGTTTTGTGTTTAGGGTTTAGGGTTTAGGGTTTATAACACTTTAGTAGATTATTTTAATAAACACTTAAATAAAAGTTACAAAATTCTTCTTGAACTATTATAAATTCTTAGGGTTTAGGGTTTAGGGCTTGGGGTTTAGGGTTTAGGGTAGAGGTTTTGTGGTTTAGGTTTTAGGGTGTATGGTTTAACGTTTATAACAATTTAGTACATTATTTTAATAAACACTTAAATAAAAGTTACAAAACTCTTTTAAAATTGTTATAAAATGCCTACGGTTTAGGTTTTAGTTTATCAGGTTTAGGGTTTAGGGTTTATTATTTAGGGTTTAGGGTTTATGGTTTATGGATTAGGGTTTGGGGTTTAGGGTTTAGGGTTTGAGGTTTAGTGTGTAGTGTTTATGGTTTAGGTTTAGAACACCTTAGTAAGTTCTTTTAATAAACTCTTAAATAATAGTTACAAACTTATTTTTAATAGATTATAAATTGCTTAGGTTTTAGGGTTTAGGGTTTGTGTTTTGGTGTTCATGGTTTAGTGTTTAGGGCCTAGGGTTTACGATTTAAAACACTTTAGTAAATTATTTTAATGAAAAATTAAATAAAATTTACAAAATGCTTGTTAAAATGTTAATAAATGCTTAGGTTTTAGGGTTTAGGGATATAACACTTTATTAAATGCTTTTAATAAACACTTTAAAAAGTTACAAAAAGGTATTTTAAAATGTTATAAAATTATTATTATTTAGGGATAGGGTTTATGGTTTATGGTTTGGGATTTGGGTTTGGATTTAGGTGTTGTCTATGATGTCAATGTTGGTACTGTGGTAAGTGCCAATGCTAGTGCTGATTAATGATGTCTCGTCTGGTGCTGCAAAGTCCTTACACTGGAACTTGCTTCCGCTGAGACCTCTTAGGATGTTGATGTGAATTCCCAGTTGATAACCCATTCATGCAGATCCATTATAGTCCTCAAATCTCTATCATATGGCATGTCACATGAACAATCCTCTATGATGCTCCCCTCCATGCTAGTAATGTATTCATAATCAATTTTTCTCCACTCCTTAAAGATGTTCTTGATCAAGAAAAAAAATTCATAATGATCATTATATAATTTCATAATCTATTTCCCTTTAAGGGAGTGGTCCTTTTCTTCGACACCTTTGTGACTTTCCTTAATTTCCACCAGGATTTTCATGAAGAAATGTTTGGGATGTAAGTTCCCATCATCATTATAAAAGTTTGGAAAATTATTTTAGTGGAGAAACATAATTTTCTCTTTGAATCCTTGTATTACTTCGATTAGTTCTTTCACCTCCTCTTTATCCTTCATCAGTAATTTAATTTCCCTTATTTTTAGATTGGCTCTTGTTGCTGATTCAAACCTATTGGGGGTTAAGGGTTTAGGATTTTGGGTTTATGGTTTATGGTTTAGAACAATTTAGTAAATGCTTTTAATAAACACTCAAATTAAAGTTATGAAACACGTTTTAAAATGTTGTAAAATGCTTAGGGTTTAGGTTTTAGGGTTTATAACACTTTAGCAAATGCTTTTAATAAACACCTAAATAAAATTTAGAAAATGCTTTTTAAAATGTTATAAAATATATAAGTTTTAGGTTTTAGGGTTTTAGGTGTAGTGTTTGGGGTTTAGGGTTTAGGTTTTATAACAATTTAGTAAATTATTTTAATAAATACTTAAATAAAAGCTACAAAATGATTTTTAAATTGTTATAAAATGATATGGTTTACGGTTTACGGTTTACAGTTTTGGGTTTACGATTCAACGCTTAGGTTTTAGGGTTTATAAAAATTTAGCAAATTATTTTAATAAAAAGTTAAATAAAAGTTACAAAAAACTTTTCAAAATGTTATAAAATACTTAGTGTTTATAGTTTAGGGTTTTGGGTTTAGGTTTTAGGGTTTAGGGTTTATAACACTTTAGAAAATTTTATTAATAAACACTTAAATGAAATTTATTAGTATTTAGGGTTTGGGGTTTGGGGTTTAGGGTTTAGGGATCATGTTTTAGGATTTAGGGTTTATAAGGATTTAATAAATTCTTTTAAAAAACACTTAAATAAAAGTTAGAAAACTATTTTTAAAGTGTTATAAAATGCTTATGGTTTAGGGTTTGGGGTTTAGGATTTAAGCTTTCGGGTTTATAAGGGTTCAGTAAATGATTTTGACAAACACTTAAATAAAAATTACAAAACACTTTTTAAAATGTTATAAAATTCTTAGAGTTTAGAATTTAAGGTCTAACGTTTAGGGTCTCACATTTGGGGTTTAGAGTTTAGGTTTTAGTGTTTATGGTTTATAACGCTTTAGTAAATTATTTTAATAAAAACCATAGTAAAAGTTACAAAATCATTTTTAAAATGTTATAAAATGATTAGGGTTTATGGTTTAGCGTTTAGGGTTTTGGATTTAGGGTTTACGGTGGTTTAACATCTATGTTTTTTGGTTTAGAAGACTTTAGTAAATGGTTTTAATAAAGGCTTAAATAAAAGTCATAAAATTCTTTTTAAAATGATATAAAATGCTTAGGGTTTAGTGTTGATGGTTTAGCCTTTGGAATTTATGGTTTAGGGTTGAGAAGAGCTTAGTAAATTCTTCTAATAAACACTTAAATAAAAGTTCCAAAACACTTTTTAAACTATTATAAAATGCTTAGGGTTTAGGGTTTTTCATTTTGATTTTAGGTTTTAGGTTTTAGGGTTTAGCTTTTAAGGTTTATAACACCTTAGTAAATTCTTTCAATAAACACTTAAATATAAGTTACAAAACGATCTTTAAAATGTTATAAAATGCTTAGGATTTAGAGTTTAGGGTCTACGGTTTTGGGTTTTAGGTTTTGGGTTTAGAGTTTAAGGTTTAAGGTTTATAACACTTGAGAAAATGCTTTTAATAAATACTTAAATAAAAGTTATGGATTTCTTTTTAAAATGTTAAAAATGCTTAGTGTTTATGGTTTAGAGTTAAGGGTTTAAGGTTTATTGTTTGGGGTTAAGGGTTTAGGATTTTGAATTTAGGGTTTATAACGCTTACGTAAAAGCTTTTGGTAAACACTTAAATAAAATTTGCATAACACTTACTAAATTTTATAAAATTCTTAACATTTACGGTTTAGGGTTTAGGGTTTAGGTTTTGGAGTTTAGGGTGTAGGGTATAGGGTTTGGGGTTTAGGGTTTAGGCTAGAATTTTAAAGGTTTATATAATTCTTAGGGTTTAAGGTTTCGGGTTTAAGATTTAGGTTTTAAGGTTCATAGCACTTTTTAAAATGTTTTAAGATAAATAGGGTATGGGGTTTAGGGTTTAGGGTTTATGGTTTATAACACTTTAGTAAATTCTTTTAACAAACACTTAAATAAAAGTTACGAAATGGTTTTTAAAATGCTATAAAATGTTGAGGGTTTAGGGTTTGGGTCTTAGGGTTTATGGTTTAAGGTTTAGTGTTTAGGGTTTAGGGATTATAACACTTTGATCAATTCTTTTAATAAACATTTAAATAAAAGCTACAAAACACTTCCAAAAATGTTATCAAATACTTAGGATTTAAGGGGTACAGTTTAGGGTTTAGGGTTAGGGGTTTACGGTTTAGAGTTTAGGGTTTAGGGTTTATAGAACTTTAGTAAATATTTTTAGTAAACACCTAAAAAAAAGTTACAGAAGTTTTTAAAATTGTTATAAAATGTTTAGTGTTTGGGGTTTAAGGTCTAGGGTTTAGGGTTAAGAATTTGAAGTTTAGATATTAGATATTAGGGTTTATGGTTTAGGTTTTATAACACTTTATAAAATGCTTAGGGTTTAAATTTTAAGGTTTTTTTAGTTTGGGGTTTAGGGTTTCGAGTTTTAGGTTCTTGGTTTTGGGTTTACAACACCTTAGTAATTGTTTTAATAAACACTTAAATAAAAGTTACAAAACACTTTTTAAAATGCTATAAAATTCTTAGGATTTGGTGTTTAGGGTTTAGGGTTTAGGGTTTGGGGTTTAGGGTTTAGGGTTTAGGGTTTAGGGTTTAGGTTGTAGAGATGAACCACCCCACCTTAAGGGGGTATCTGCTGCTACATATTACACATAATGCATTCAACCCATTGAGCCTCGAGGAGTTATGAAGAAACATAAATAAAAGGAAACAACTTTATGAAGAAGGGTGGAAAAACAAAGGTCGAGGTATCTCATGTACCACAATTTTCTCCCTCCTACACTCAAATACCAAAGTGTGGTCTTCCCTTATTATAGATACTCAAGGGTTTATGGTTTACCGATTAGAGTTTGGGGTTTAGGGTTTAGGATTTATGGTTTATAACATTCTAGTAAATTCTTTTAATAAGCAATTGAATAAAAGTTACAAACAATTTTTAAAATGTTATAAAATTCATAGGCTTTAGAATTTATGGTTTAGGGTTTGTAACACTTGAGTAAATGTTTTTAATATATAGTTTAATAAAAGTTACAAAACACTCTTTAAAATGTTATAACAGTCTTTAGGTTTTTGGGATTAGGGTTTAAAGGTTATAACACTTTAGTAATTTCTTTTAATAAAGACGTAAAAAATGTTACAAAACACTTTTTAAAATCTTAAGAAATGATTAGGGTTTAGGTTTTAGGGTATAAGGTATAGGTTTTAGTGTTTGGGTTTTAGGGTTTAGGGTTTATAACACTTTAGTAGATTATTCTAATAAACACTTAAATAAAAGTTACAACATGATTTTTGAAATGTTATAAAGGGCTTAGGGTTTAGTTTTTTTAGTTTAGGGTTTATAGTTTAGAGTTTAGTTTTTATGGTTTAGGGTTTATAACACCTTACTAAATTATTTTGATAAAAACTTAAGTAAAAGTTACAAAACTATTTTTAGAATGCTATAAAATGCTTAGGGTTTAGGTTTTATAAGACTTTTGTAAATTCTTATAATAAACACTTAAATAAAAGTTAAAAAATACATTTTAAAATGTTATAAATTGCTTAGGGTTTATGGTTAAGATTTTAGGGTTTAGGGTTTAGGGTTTGGGGTTTCGTGTTTAGAGTTTATGGTTTATGGTTTATAACACTTTAGTAAATGATTTTAGTAAACACTTAAATAGAAGTTACAATATGTTTTTTAAAATGTTATAAAAATATTAGGGTTTAAGGTTTATGGTTTATGGTTTAAAGTTTAGGGTCTAGGCTTTAGGGTTTTTGGTTTAGAGTTTAGGGTTTAGGGTTTAGGGTTTGTGATTTTCAGTTTGGGGTTGAGGGTTTATAACACTTTAGTAAATGCTTTTAATAAACACTTAAATAAAAATTACAAAACACTTTTTACAATGTTATAAAATGCTTAGAGTTTAGGGTTTCATGTTCATGGTTTGGGGTTTAGGGTTAAGGGTTTATGATTTAGTGTTTAGGGTTTGGGGTTTAAAGGTTAGGGTTTAGGTTTTATAAGACTTTAGTAAATTCTTTTAGTAAACACTTCAATAAATGTTTCAAAATACTTTTTAAAATGTTATGAAATCATTATGGTTTAGGGTTTAGGGTTTGGGATTTAGGTGTTAGGTTTTAGGTTTTGGAGTTTATTAAAAGCATTAAACCCTAAAATGCTTAGGGTTTAGGTTTATAAAAACTTAGTAAGTTATTTAAACAAACACTTAAAAAAAGTTTCAAACGGTTATTAAAATGTTATAAAATACTTAGGGTTTAAGATTTGGAGTTTAAAATGTTATAAAGTGTTTATGGTTTAGGGTTCAAAGTTTAGGTTGGGGGTGTGGGTTTTAGTGTTTACGGTTTATGGTTTATAATCCTTTAATAAATTATTTTAATAAACACTTATAAAAAATTTGAAAATCGTTTTTAGTTTAGGGTTTAGGGTTTTTAGGGTTCATGGTTGATGGGTTTTTAGTCTTTAGGTTTCTTTATGGTTTATGGTTATTTTAGGTTTTTTTTGTTTAAGTTTTTGATGGTTTAAGGTTTGGGGACTAATTTTAAGGGTTTAGGGTTTAGAGGTTTACATTTTATAACTTTTTAGCAAGTGTTTTGTAACTTTTTTCCAAGTTCTTATTAAAAGCATTTACTAAAGTTCTATAAACCCTAAACCGTAAACTCTAAACTGTAAGCAATTTATAACGTTTAAACCTGAGCATTTTATAACATTTAAAAAAGTGTTTTGTAACCTTTTTTTAAGTGTTTATTAATAGAATTTATTGAAGTGTTATAAGACCTAAACCCTAAACCCTAAACCTTAAGCATTTTACAACATTTTAAACCCTAAGCATTCAATGACATTTTAACAAGCTTTTTGCAAATTTTTTGAAGTGTTCATTAAAAGAATTTAGTAAAATGTTATAAACCATAAATCCTAAACTGTAAGCATTTTATAACATTTTAAACCCAAAACCCTAAACCCTAAAGCCGAAAATCTAAACCCCAAGTATTTTATAACATTTTAACAAGCATTTTATTAATTTTTTTTAAAGTTTTTATTCAAAGCATTTACTAAAGTGTTATCAACCCTAAACCATAAACCATGGGCATTTTATCGAATTCTAAATCCTAAACCCTAAATCCTAAGAATTTTATAATATTTTAAGAAGTGTTTCGTAACTTTTTTTATGTTCTTATTAAAACAATTTATCAAAATGTTATAAATCCCAAAACCTAAACCATAAACCCTATCCCTAAACACTAAGAATTTTATAATGTTTTAAAATACATTTTTGTATCATTTTTAAGTGTTTATTAAAAGCATTTAATAAAGTTTTACAACCCTAAATGCTAAAGCCTAAGCATTTTATAACATTTTAACAAGCGTTTTGTAACTTTTCTTGAAGTATTTATTAAAATAATTTACGGAAGTGATATAAACCCTAAACCCCAAAACCCAAACGCTCAACCCTAAAACCTAAGCGTTTTATGATCTATTAAAACTAATTTTGTAACTTTTATTTAAGCGTTTATTAAAAGAGTTTACAAAGGTGTTATAAAACCTAAAACTTAAACCCTCAACCCTAAAGCCCGAACCCTAAACCCTAAACCCTAATCATTTAATAACATTTTAAAATGTTTTTTGTAACCTTTTTTAAGTGTTGATTAAAAGTTTTAATAAATTTTTATAAGCCCTAAACCCTAAACCCTAAACCCCAAACCGTAATCCCTAAACCATAAAACCTAAACCCTAAACAATAAACCCTAAAGCATAGACATTTTTAACATTTTAAAAGTGTTTTCTAATTTTTATTTAAGTGTTTAATAAAATAATTTACTAAATTGTTATATACCTTAAACAATACAAGATAAAACCTAAACCCCAAAACCTAAACCCCAAACCCTAAACCCTAATCCCTAAACCCTCAACCATAAACCCTAAGAATTTTGTAACAGTTTAAGAAGAATTTTGTAACTTTTATTTAAGTCTTTATTAAAAGAATTTACTAAAGTGTTATAAATCCTAAAGCCTAAACATAAAACCCTAAACCCTAAACACAAAAACATAAACCCTAACCCCCAAAACCTAAACCCTAAACCCTAAACCCCAAACCCTAAACCCCAAACCCTAAACCCTAACCATTTTATAACATTTTAAAAATTGTTTTGTAACTTTTATGTAAGTGTTTATTCAAAGCATTTACGGAAATTTTGTAGACCCTAAAGACTAAACATTAAACCCTAAACCCTAAACCCTAAATCCCAAACCTTAAACCCTCAAACCTAATCATTTTATAACATTTTAAAAAGTATTTTGAAACTTTTATTTAAGTCTTTATTAAAAGCATTTACTAAAGTCTTATAAACCCTAAACCTTAAACCCTAGACCCCAAACTGTGAACATTAAATCCTAAAACCTAAGCATTTTATAACATTTTAAAAAGCATTTTGTAGTTTTTATTTAAGTGTTTATTAAAAGAATTTACTTAAGTGTTATAATGCTCAACCCTAAACTATAAACCACAAACCCTAAATGCTAAACCCTAAGCATTTTATAACATCTTAAAAAAATATTCTGACGTTTATTTACGTGTTTATTAAGATGATTTACTAAAGTATTATAAGTCCTAGACTCTTGACCCTAAAACCTAAGCAATTTATAACATTTTAAAAAGTGTTTTTTAACTTTTATTTAAGTGTTTATTATAGGAATTTACTAAAGTCTTATAAACCCTAAACCCTAAGCATTTTATAGCATTCTAAAAATAGTTTTGTAGCTTTTACTTAAGTTTTTATCAAAATAATCTACTAAGGTGTTATAAACCCTAAACCATAAAAACTAAACCCTAAACTATAAACCCTAAACTAAAAAACATAAACCCTAGATGCTAAACCCTAAGCCTTTTATAACATTTCAAAAAGCGTTTTGTAACTTTTATTTAATTGTTTATTGAAAAAATTTACTAAAGTGTTATAAACCCTAAACCCTAAAGCCTAAAACCCAAACCCTAAACCCTATACATTATACCCAAAAACCTAAACCCTAAGCATTTGATAACATTTTAAAAAGTGTTTTGTAACATTTTTTATGTTTTTATTAAAAGAATTTACTAAAGTGTTATAAACTTTAAACACTAACCCCTAAAACATAAACCCTAAAACCTAAACCCTAATTAATGTATAACACTTTAAAGAGTGTTTTGTAACTTTTATTTAAGTGTATATTAAAAACATTTACTAAAATGTTATAAACCCTAACCGCTAAAGCCTAATAATTTTAGAAGATTTTAAAAACTATTTGTAACTTTTATTTAAGTGCTTATTAGAAGAATTTACTAAATTGTTATAAATCCTACATCTTAAACCCTAAACCCCAAACCCTAATCCCTAAACCATAAACCTTAAGAATTTTATGACTATCTATAATAAGGGAAGATGACACT
The DNA here is from genome assembly GCA_000404065.3 of Pinus taeda. Taxonomy (NCBI): domain Eukaryota; kingdom Viridiplantae; phylum Streptophyta; class Pinopsida; order Pinales; family Pinaceae; genus Pinus; species Pinus taeda. The sequence goes on from APFE031431046.1 coordinate 18,466, forward strand.
TGGGTATGTCAGTGTAGGGGGAGAAAATTGTGGTACATGAGATACCTCGACTTTTGTTTTTCCACTCTTCTTCATAAACCTATTTCCTTTTATTTATTTTTCTTCATAACTCCTCGAGGCTCAATGGGATAAATGCATTACGTGTAATATGTAGCAGCGGATAGCCCCTTAAGGTGGGGTAGTTCATCCCTACACCCTAAACCCTAAACCCTTAACCCTAAACCCCAAACCCCAAACCATAAACCCCAAACCACAAATCCTAAACACTAAACCCTAAGCATTTTATAACATTTTAAAAAGTGTTTTGTAACTAAGTGTTTAATAAAACAATCACTAAGGTGTTATAAACCCCAAAACCATGAACCCTAAACCCTAAAGTCAAAATATTAAAACGTAAACCGTAAGCATTTTATAAAGTGTTATAAACCCTAAACCGTAAAACGTAATCCCTAAATCCTAAACCGCAAGCACTTAACCCTAAACCCTAGACCCTAAACCCAAAACCCCTACACATTTTCTAACAATTTTAAAAAATTTATGTAACTTTCATTTAAGTGTTTACTAAAAACATTTACTAAAGTGTTATCAACCCTAAACCCTAATCTCTAAACCATAAACTCGTGACCCTAAACCTAAAATGGTAAACCCTAAAAACTAAGTATTTTATAACATTCTAAAATGTGTTTTGTAACTTTTATTTAAATTTTTATTAAACCCTAAACTCTAAACCCTAAACCCTAGATGTAAAACCCTAAACCTTAGAACCTAAACCCTAAATGCTAAACCCTAAGCCTTTTAAAACATTTCGAAAAGTGTTTTGTAACTTTTATTTAAGTGCTTATTAAAACAAACTACTAAAGTCTTATAAACCCTAATACCTAAACCTTAAACCCTAAACCCTATAACTTATACCCTAAAACCTAAACCCTAAGCAATTCACAACATTTTAAAAAGTATTTTGTAAATTTTTTTACGTGTTTATTAAAAGAATTTACTAAATTGTTATAAAATTTAGACCCTAATCCCTAAAACCTAAACCCTAAAACATAAACCCTAATTAATTTATAACATTTTAATGAGTGTTTTGTAAGTTTTATTTTAGTGTATATTAAAAACATTTACTATAGTGCTATAAAACCTAAACTCTAAATGCTAAAGCCTAAGAATTTTATAACCATTTAGAAACTATTTGTAACTTTTATTTAAGTGATTATTAAAAGACTTTACTAAAATTAAAAAAACCTTCAATCCTAAACCCTAAACCCCAAACCCTAATCCCTAAACCATAAACCCTAAGAATTTTATGAGTATCTATAATACAGGAAGACCACACCGAGATATGTGAGAGTGGGAGGGAGAAAATTGTGGTACATGACATACCACGACCTTTGTTTTTCTGCCCTTCTTCATAAATATTTCTCCTTTTATTTATTTTTCTTCATAACTCCTAGAGACTCCATAGGATGAATGCATTATGTGTAATATGTAGCAGCAGATACCCCCTTAAGGTGGGGTGGTTCATCCGTACACCCTCAACCCTAAACCCTAAACCCTTAATCCTAAACCTTTAACCTTTAACCTTAAACCCCAAACCCTAAACCATAAACCATAAACCGTAATTCCTAAACATTAAACCCTAAGCATTCTATAACATTTTAAAAACTTTTTTGTAACTTTTATTTAAGTGTTTATTAAAACAATTACTAAGCTGTTATAAACCTGAAACAATGAACCGTAAATCCCAAACCCTAATCCCTAAATCGAAAATCATAAAACTTAAACCTTAAACATGTTATAAAGTATTATAAGCCATAAGCCATAAACCGTAACCCCTAAATCCTAAACTACAATTGCTTAACCCCAAACCCTAGACACTAAACTCCAAACCATAAATCCTAAACACTAAATTCCTAACCCTAAACCCTAAGCATTTTATAACAATTCTAAAAACGTTTTGTAACTTTTATTTAAGTGTTTACTAGAAACGTTTACTAAAGTGCTATAAACACTTAACCCTAAACTCTAAACCATAAACCCCTAACCCTAAACACTAAACTGTAAACCCTAAACCCTAAGTATTTTATAACATTTTAAAAAGTGTTTAGTAAATTTTATTTAAATGTTTATTAAAAGAATTTACTAAAGCGTTATAATTCCTAAACTCTAAACCCTAAACCCTAAATTCTAAACCCTAAACCCTAGACTTAAAAAAGTAAACACTAAACCCTAAAACCCAAACCCTAAACCTTCAACATTTTATAGCATTTTAAAAATGGTTTTGTAACTTTTATTTAAGTGTTTATTACAAGAATTTACTAAATTGTTATAAACCAAAAACCCTAAAAAATAAACCCTAAACCCTAAACCCTAAACCCTATAGCCTAAACATTATGCCCTAATCAATTTATAACATTTTAAAAAGTGTTTTGTAACTTGTATTTAAGTGTTTATTAAAAGAATTTACTAAAGTGTTATAAACCTTAAACCCTAAACCCTAAATCACAAAACCCTAAACCCTAAACCCTAAGCATTTTATAAACCTTAAACACTCTACCCTAAACCCTAAATCCTAGACCCCAAACCCTAAACACTACACCCTAAACCCCAAACCCTAAACCCTAAACCATAAATGCTAAGCATTTTATAAAATTTGCAAATGTGTTTTGTAAATTTTATTTAACTGTTTACGAAAAGATTTTACGAAAGTGTTATAAACCCTAAATTGAAAACCCTAGATCCTAAACCCTAAACCCCAAACAATAAACCTCAAACCCTTAACACTAAACCATAAACACTAGGAATTTTATAAAATTTTAAAAATCAATCTGTAACTATTATTTAAGTGTTTATTAAAAGCATTTACTCAAGTGTTATAAACCCTAAACCCTAAACTCTAAAACCGAAACCTGAAACCCTAAACCTTAAAGCCTCAACTCTAAATCCTCAGAATTTTCTAACATTTTAAAAATTGTTTTGTAACTTTTATTTAAGTGTTTATTAAAAGCTTTTATTAAAGTGTTATAAACCCTAAAACCTAAACCCTAAACCCTAAACCTAAAACCAAAAATCAAAACCAAAAACCTTAAACCTGAAGAATTTTATAATAGTTTAGAAAGTGTTTTGGAAATTTTATTGAAGTCTTTATTAAAAGCATTTACTAAGGTCTTATAAACTCTAAACCCTAAATCCCAAAGGCAAAACCGTAAACACTAAACCCTAAGTATTTATATCATTTTAAAAAGAATTTTCTAACTTTTATTTAAGCCTTGATTAAAACCATTTACTAATGTCTTACAAACCATAAACCCTAAACCCCAAACCCCAAATGTAAACCCTAAACCCTAATCATTTTATAACATTTTAAATATCATTTTGTAGCTTTTATTATAGTGCTTATTAAAATAATTTACTAAAGCGTTATAAACCCTAAACGCTAAACCCTAAACTCTAAACCGCAAAACTAAATCCCTAAACCCTAAAACTTAAACCCTAAACTCTAAGCATTTTATAACATTTTAAAAGTGTTTTGTAACTTTTATTTAAGTGTTTATTAAAATAATTTATTGAGCCCTTATAAACTGTAAACATTAAACCCTAAACCCAAACCCTAAACCCTAAGCATTTTATAACATTTTAAAAAGAGATTTTTAACCTTTATTTAAGTGTTTATTAAAAGAATTTACTAAATCCTTATCAACCCTAAATCCTAAAACATGAACCCTAAACCCTAAACCCCAAACCCCAAATCCCAAACCCTAAATACTAATCATTTTATAACATTTAAAATGCATTTTCTAACTTTCATTTAAGTGTATTAAAAGCATCTTGTAAAGTGTTATAAGCCCTAAACACTAAAACCTAAACCCAAAACACTAAACCCTAATCACTAAGTATTTTATAACATTTTGACAAGTGTTTTCTAACATTTATTTAACTTTGTATTAAAATAATTTACTAAATTGTTATAAACCCTAAGACGTAAGCACTGAACAGTAAACCCCCAATCCTAAACCCTATACCCTAAACCTTAATCATTTTATAACATTTCAAAAATCATTTTGTACTTTTTATTTAAGTATTTATTAAAATAATTTCTTGAACTGTTATAAAACCTAAACCCTATGTATTTTATAACATTTTAAAAAGCGTCCATTAGAGAAGTCCAACGACTGAGTCCATCCAGCGTGGGAAAGTCAACACGTATACAAATTGAACAAAGCACACACATGGTTGTGCCCCTACAAACCTATCGGACATAAAACAATGGTCTTGCGAACAAGTTTCCATATTTCCTTGTGTAGTAGACCATGGAAAATTAACGATAGAAAACTTAGATGTTTGGTGTCTTTAGCACTTGTATCATAAACTACTCTTCTAGTAGAATATGGTCCACCTATCCCCTAAAGAGTATAGTAAGAATAATGTCCAACTTTCACCCAGAGAGTATAGCAAGAAATTCCCATTTATTTTTTCATTTCTTATAATAAATAGGATCCTCTTTACTACATCTCTTCCTCGCTACCTAGATGGGTAGAGTTTTGACTATTGGACTATATGTTCCAGTATGTTTGTGGGCCAAGTCGGGTGCACTCGAGGCTTGCCAATGATGACTTGGAATCAATAGATAGATGTGCCTTGATGAATGGGTGGGATAATGATATTCGAATAGAAAGCCAATCTTAAAGTATACCTCCCTTGTCCTCCTTACTAAACACTGTAATTATAAACTCTTTTATTTCTTCCTCTTGAATCACTATTCTAAGTTCGAAGACAAAATACAAATATGTGGCGTGCATTACTTACGAGCATGTCGCTTTAAGCTTGCTCAACACCTTGAGAGCCTCGAATCCATAGGCCAACAACGGATGCAACTACTAAAAGGTTGATGAAGCTATTGGAAAATGTTACAACAAAAGGCTATTCTGAGTGAATTAAATTTTTTGCACCCCAATTAACTCTACGTTTGCTTCTTGCAATCTGCAATTACTACATACTATTATGTCCAAATACACGTAGGTAGAGTCACAGTGACAAAGTAGTATTGTGAGTCCTGTTACTCTCTTGTCTCTAGCTATCCTCACGCTAAAAACTTCAGCGAAATTGTGCTTCCTGGATGACTCAATCTAATTCCATGTATGCCGATAATATGTAACTATTTTCATGTATGCATTGCATTTGCAAATTTAAAGCTAAAACAAAAATGAGGATAATCTTATTAGAACGATTTTTCACAGTTTTAAAATGACAAGCATATTAAATTGAAATTGATAATTTGAACATTCTTTTAAAAAATGAGCTTTAAAAAAAGAAGAACATGGTAGACACCAAGCAAATTAGTGGTAAAGAACAACATGATCTTTTGAATAGTTTCAAGGATCATGAAGGAAATGATCAATGGTAAAGAAGAATATGATCTTTTGAATAGTATGAATGATCATGAAGGAAATAATACAGAAGTGATTCAATAAGAAGTGATCAAGAAGAAATATGGAGGAATTAACCAATTTATTATTATATAAAAATATAAAGTATAATTATATTATTATTATTAATTTACAAAAAAAAATATATAAGAAAACATAATTGTATTACTATTATTAATTTATTAATATATTAATATATATATATTATTATATAATATATATAATTTGAATTCGCTTTTATTACAAGTCCGAAAAACAAAACCGAGATTGGAAACGGGTCACAAAACTGCCACATAAAACAGAGATATCAAAACCCTAGATATCCAAAGAATTTGGAGATGAGATGCAAAGAGTGCAATATGTGTAATAATGTGCAACTGAGGACATTGATTAGAAGGCGCCAGTCGTCCTATTCCAGCCATCTCCAATGTAACATATAATTAACATATTCACAACTCGATATGGACTTGTTTGTTTAAATGTCAATGAACGGGCTCCTCCGAAAAAACCAACATATATATTCTATTAACCATGACCTTGTAGTACACTATTTTATTAATATCTTTGGATCCAGTGATGATGAGAGATCCAGTGATCTCACAGGAATAAGCTTCGATTCAAAAATGGTCTGACGATGGAAACAATGTATGTCCAGAGACTCTTGATCGATGTCCTTCACAGCACTTTGCAGGAAATCCCACACCTGAAACTCTCGATGTTCTTCACAGCACTTTTCAGGAAACCCTACACCTGAACCGGTTGAAGAGCCGACAAAAGTGCGCCAAATAATTGAGGATATTCAAGAAGTGAGTGCAGATAAAATCAGAGCTTTGAAGAACCCGAGACGTCTAGCAGGGGTCCGCGAGCTTTGCCTGTTCTTATCCGCGTTTTCCATTCAAAAGACTCGATCAATTCTGAAATGGGTGCGGACCTTAAGGCAGTGGAAGAAGCAATGGGTGCAATTTCACTGTTCTTTGTTCACACGAGAGATTTTGCGAGACCGTCTGTGCCGGCTCCCCTGGAATGGCTGTTGGCAAAGTATACTCTGGAGACGCTGCATCTATTGTGGAAATTATGTCAAGCGACAGAAATGCTGCCGGAGAAATTGGTAGCAAAGAAGTAATGATAGAGGGACTACTGAAGCAGTTTGACGAAAATCTGTATCCTTTCCCTACTGTGCCCTACCGATACCAACTATATTTAGAAGCTAAAGGTTGACACAGAAGGCTTTTCAGAGGATGTGGTTATCTTTGGCGACATAATTCGATCGACTTACAATGGCCATTATCTGCAACGCGAGATAATTCGCGTGAATTACCATGACTATTATGCTTAACGGTTATGATAAGTGAGTTATTCATATCATACGCGAGTCACTTTAGCCCGGATATGCGATTTGCCTCTGGACGGGACGCCGTATACGCGATTTCATTCCGTCTATTCGACGCTAAACTCCGGGCTATCCGAGGCGGTTATGCGAGGCATTTCTGGCGAGCGGGTGAGAAATGCCGGATATGTGACTTATATCTGCCTGATATGCGAGTTATCATGCCGGATACGCGAGTTATCCCCTGTACGTATAACGCGGATGATAGGTTGAGGTTCCTGCGGAGATGAGCCGCGTTCCCCATATATAAGCGGCGTATTTACCATAACTAACCATCATTGCCCAAAAACAACCAGCGTATCCGGCAAAGATTGGTCGGATGCCGAGAAATTTGGGCGCATATTCGAGGAGATAGTTATCGAGTTAGCGTAAGATAAGATATTGACCGAGAGCTTTGGCATATCTGGCCGCGTATCGTGCGATTAACTTACTTATCAGTATCGCGTTGATAATGAATAACCCCCATGAATATCACGTTGAAAATGAATAAATAACCTATGAATACCGCGTTGATAATGAATGGGCACTTATCAATATTTCCACAACGAATATCCATATGACCTAACACCTCCATACGGAAATTACCAAACCCGATAAGATATGGATATCCTGAGCATAATCAAGCAGATAATCTAAACGGTAATTCGCATATGCATTAGTGATAAAAAAGACAGGAGGATATTACCGAAAGACAGCCCGGCGAAAAAATTAGCAGAAAGCCGTAATTGTGAGAATTTGCGTGGTCTGCCGGCAACAAACTAAAAAACTACAAATTACTCTAATAGAATTTCAGCGGTTAGGGTCATTAAACCCAACAATTTTTTAAAATGTATCGACCGAAATTGGACTGCTGCCACCCTGCTTGAATGCCAATAACGTCTCGCACCTGCTCCTCTCTGCGCCTGGCATGATTGCCCCACCCCGTAATTAGAAATCAACTTACAATTCTCTGAAATTTTCAACTGAAGAGACCGAGGTATAAATTATATTTTCTTCCCTAACAACAACAACAAAAGATCGCCGAATTTGTAAAGGCGTTGAAAGCCATACCACTGGTTGGCATATCTTGGGCCCCATGAAGGCCCCCTGTTTGCTTCCTGTTCTTTTAATTATTTATAAAACCTATTTTTATTTAATATGGTTGCATGAGTTATTTTATAACAGGTAGTTGCATTTGGTGGCCAAAACATTGAATCGACACAGAAAGCGAGATATTCCATTTTTAATAGGAGGGAGGATTTTCACAATTTAGTAAGGAAAAAATGTTATTAATAATGCATGGGGAGTAGGTTTATCGATTGGTCACCTACTCTGATGGAAGATATTTGACATGATTGGTTTGTGTGATGGAAGGATCCAGTGACAATTCTTTATACAATCATTGACCTTATTAATTTACGTGATGGAAGGATCTAGTGACAAGCTGTCAAAAATTAAAAATGTGATTAATAATCCATGGGGAGTAGGTTTATTGATAGGTGTGGTATATAGTTCTCATCTTTTGGATGAGTTACATATTCAATATATATATATCATATATACGATATAATTTTCATCTATTTAACATTTATATATATACGATATAATTTTCATCTATTTAACATTTATAAATTCTTTTCTAATATATTATCAATGGGCTAATGAAAACAAACTAAACAGAATGGTTTTAGGTTTTAGGCAACCACCACAATGAAATATAGATAATTCTATATGTTTTGCAAATAGAAGCTTGTCAAAGTTTTACTTTTTTCTATTTAAATGTTACAACTTTGTATAAAATAATGTCATATAAGTATTATAATTATGATTAGGTACAATGTGATAATTAATGGGGTATATACCAGAAAAAAGGGGTTTAATTAATTAATATTATAATTATGATTAGGTACAATGCCATAATTAATGGTGTATATACAAAGAAAAGAAGGGGGTTTGATTAATTAATCAAATCAACTAATAAGAGTTAAGACTAAGATGGTGGAGATCCTAGTGAACTCTAACTAGCTAGATTTAGGGTTTACATGCCTTACAACTTGCATATTTTCCACATCTCACTCTAATCTTTCTCTAAGACTTGGCCTTAGGAGATGCTAAGTCTATCAAGAAGGTGGCTGCAACAACACCTCATCAATCCTCCCTAGAAATTCATCACAAGGAAGTCTCTATGATGCCCTAATCCTAGGCGCTGCATGGAATACCAATAGTTACAAGTCTCTCTATTCCTAAATTCATTGGAAACCCCACATATGAGGTCAAGTCAAAGTCATTCAAAACAGACCAAAGATATGATGTCAAGTCAAATAAAATCTTGGAGCACATAGAAATCATGCAATAACACACTTTAATATTAAAATTTATTAGTGCTTGGTCACCAAAACGAGATCTAAAAGCATGGATCAAGGATGAATGGTAGCCCAAATTGCATGTTGATTTTCATATTGGAGCCAAATATTTTCTTATGATGATCTTCATTAATTTAGAGAATCACTCGAGGGTCTTTGAGAATGGCCTTTTTTTCTTGACAATGTGAGCCTCTGCATCCCATTATCATTAATTTAGAGGGCTCATTCAAGGGTCTTTGAAAATGGCCTTTATTTTCCTGACAATGCAAGTCTCTTGATATGATTATGGATGCTTGGTTTCAACCCGGAAAAAGTATTTTTTTTTAGTAGAGTAAGATCCACATAGCAAGATGCAAAATTTGAATTCACGTTAGGAATCCTTGCAACCACAAATCGCTCCCATGCAAGAAACTTCTATAAAGAAAAAGAAAAATTGAGATAACATTATGCAAGACATAACCAAGATCCAAAATTTGAATTCATCTCAGGAATCCTTACAACCACAACTTGAGCCCATGCAAGTCACTTCTATAAGGAAAAAGAAAAATCAAGATAACATTATGCAAGGCATAACCAATATCCAAAATTTGAATTCATCTCAAGAATCCTTGCAACCACAACTCTAGCCCATTCAATACACTTCTATAAAGGAAAAAAAACCAAGATAACACTATGCAAGACATAGCCGATATGGAGCCTGAAATGCATGATACAAAGACATTGTTGCAAGAAATCATAATGAAGACAAGTTCTTAGGTAAGGATAGAAGGCTTGGATGAAATGGAAGTAGAGGAGATAACCCTCTCTAAGATAATCAAGTAGCTACAATGCCAATGAACCAATTCTATTTTTGATGCGCAAATGGCTCTTCTCAAACAATCAAATCTTAGGATTCAATTCACCCTTTTGGAGAAAGTGTGGACTCCCACAACTCCTCAATAGGTTTCTCTTTCTTCTCTTTCTTCGCATTTGAGAGACCCCTTAAAACCAATCAAAGAAGATAAATGATGGGGGGGGAAAACAACATAAGAGTTAATACAATAGTCAAGGAATCTTCTACAGAGACCCCATAAAACCAATCAAAGGAGATAAATGATGGGGGAGGAAAACAACATAAGAGTTAATACAATAGACAAGGAATCTTCTACCCAATTCACATAATATTACATTGCTTTCAAGGGTTTTTTTCACTATCCCTCCTTCCTTCTCAATGAAAGTGATTTTTTGGAACATAAGGGGTGTCAAAAGCGACAAAAAATAAAAACTAATTAGAGACAAAATTAAGAAGGAAAAACCTAACATTATCATCTTGATTCTCATGGAACAATACATGGTCTATGAATCGTATTAAACCCCTTGGAAGTAACTTTTCATGACTGATTGGCAAGCCCTAGGATTCTCTCTCGAAAATTTCAATTGATCAGATCAAAAGAGATATGGTTCTTAATGGAAGTAATGGGATGCACCTATGAGGGGATAAACATTATTCTCTCAAAAACCTCATTTAGCTTCAACAAATTCATTTGAATGAGAACTTTGTTGTTGGAGGGGACTTCAATATGATTACGTGGCTGGAGGAAAAAACGGGAGAGTTCGTAGATTAGGCATTGAAGCATAATCATTCATAATGAAATTAGGCATGTAATTAAATTAGATAGAAATGACAAATGGAATCTATACTTGGAAAACTACAGATAAGGCAAGCACGAGACAAGATGGCAAGTGGATATATTTATTTTATCAAAATGATTTTTGGAAAAATACCTCTTTTTCGAAACTTCCATCTTTCCTAGTGCGGGCTAAGACCACTATCCAATAATGTTAGAATTAGACCTCAAATAAGCTGTTAAAAACTGACCATTCATATTTTGCAGCGATTTATTTAATAAAATAAAAGGGCCATGGAAATAGACTTGAAAGCATGGTTGGTAGAAAAATATTAGAAGGCATTTGGGCCTATAACAATGTTGTCATATTCTCATGAGTGGTTTTCAATTGTAGGAATTATATCCTGTCATGAAAAGATGATGATGGTGCAGAAGAAGAAGGAGACCATGCTAGAAGACACCTATGAAGCTGAAAGATAAAGCTGACAATTGAACAAGAATATGAAGGGGAACTATCTTCATGACTTATGAAGGAGGAAGATAGAGGGCATGAACCATCTCTCAAGAAGACAAAAGGATAACAACATGAAGAGTGGCTTGACATTTCCACATCATCATTAAGTCCATGTCATCAGTGTCAATTCATGTCGTGTCAAGATGTCAATTCAAGGTGTCAAATGAGTCCTCATGTGCCACATAATTTGTGGATGTAATTATGTAGTTTTCAATAATATAAGAAATTTAATGTAAATTGAAAGTCCAAGAGTCATCAATAGAATCTGAAAAGTCATGGAGAAGTTAAAGAGTCATGAGGAATGTCCAAGAGTCGGAAGGGAGGTGAAATGTCACCCCATTTGTTGTATATACACCCTCATAGCTCAAGAAAATGATTTTTCCCATTGGCTCGTCCCACTAGGTATTAGATATGAAGATAGTTCTTTGAAGGAGAAAGTGATAGCTCTTACACTCCACTATTGGAGATAGTGGTGTTCATTGTACCAATGTATATTGGAACATTTTCTTCATAATTCAAGCTCATTAAGCGATCACACTTTCATTTGTGTGACATAAACGTTATAAGAATATTCTTTGAATGTTTACGATATATGTTTTTTTCATATGTGCTAAATAAATTGAACTATTTCAGTAGCTTTGGTGTGTATCTTGTTGATGGTGTGTTGTACTTGTTTTAATGATCATTTCTTCTTTGTGAACTATTTTGCTATTTGATCAACGATTCTTTCATATATATGTGCTTTCCTATATTTACTATATTAGTACTATTACTCTTCTCCTGATAGCGCGCTTCTATTTTCCGTTTAGTGAAAGAAACTTGATATATTCTACAACTGAACATTTCACAAGGCATGCTCACTTGTTCTTTCAAAATACATGCATATTAATCATTTGTGATAACGATCGTAGCTAAGAAACTTTTTTAAGAATCATGGCAACCAAACCATAATTTTGGAAGGGATCCTATTCACAATTGTGTGAAGTCTAATTGGGATTTTTCATCAGGGAGCCCCCTTGCATGTTGATGGGATCCAACACCATCAACATTTTGGCACTAGAAGGAGGGAAGTTTCATTTTTATGGCTAACAAATCACCACATTCTAACAAACATACTTCTGCGCAAGGTAGTAGTGTCCCCATTTTCCTCTCCAACTCATACTCCTAAGAGAGAGGAAACTTATCATCCTAGTATGGGACAAGAATTTGAGGCTAATTAGGATCAAATATAGACCATCCTATTGATTACTATACAATTTGTGAGAGCTCTTGGTTTACTCCATGTTGCTTCTATTATACCCCATCAGTCTGTAAAGAAATAAACAACTCTGAACGGTGCATTTGTTTTTTTGGTGGAAGATTTGGTTATCACAACCCTTGAGGAGTCAGTTGGTCCTACGGAAGGAACAAGTCACCAAGGGGAAATGCAACTTGTTAAGGAGACTTTGGATAGTGAAGGGGAATATTTTCAGTACTCTGATGAGGAACATCTTAATTATAATGTAGATTTTTCTAGTTTTATTCTTATATTTCTAAAGTGTAAGCAACAATATACATCCAATGTAATAACCCAAATCAAAATATATTTTAAAATGAATAATAAATCTTTATTGATAACACTTGGTGAAGTAGATCCACAAAAGGGCCCGCAAATCCCCTCCATGTGATGGGTCATTTTATGTCCTTGATGCTTAAGTAATCAATTATCTCTCTCAATGTGTGAAAAACCCAAAACAATGTGTAGAGCTCAAATGGGAGCTCAAGTGAAAAGAGACGATAATGGTGAAAATGATAATGATCACAATGAAGAATGAATAGAAAAACCTCCTATTTATAACAAAGTATTGGGTTGATCTTGATAATGGAAAATGATAAAATAATATTGAGAAAATCAAGATCTAACAATTAGGAATAATTTATTATATTTTTTGGAGAGGGAAAAGATATTCAAAATGGTCAAATATCTTTATCTATAAATAATTAACAAATAAAATGATTTATTAATTATTTTGCGAGGATTAAGAATGGTGTGAAATTGAAATAATTATTAAACAATGATTTAACAATTATTACAATAATAGAATTAAGGAATAATAAATAAATAATGATTTATTTAATTATTCCTAGGTAATTTAGTCAAATGTGAGAAGGAATAATTATCAAACAATTATTTAATAGTTATTCCTAGAGAAAATTATAAATAATGATTTATTCAATTCTTCCCGTGATTTTTTTGAGTTTTTTTTTAATGAGAAATAATTTAATAAAAATGGTTTGCTAAATTATTTCCCATGGTGAAACTGATTTTACTATGGTAAAATAAATCTTGCAAGGTGTATTTCGATCCACCTAGATAGAAATGGCTAGGTGATCATTTTTTAATGATAACAAAAACCCTAAAACCTTTGCAAATTTTGCACACCTCACTCTAATATTTTTCTAGGAATTCATTTTTAACATGATTCTGATCAACATATGGCCTCGTCATCTAGGGGAGAGGGTGCGTCCCCTCTTACTAGAGTGTAGTATCAAGAGATGCTAATTCTAGGAAGAATGTGGTGGAGGAAGCACCTCATCAATCCCCCCACTGAAATTCATCACAAGGAGGTCAAAAATATGCCCCAATCGTGGGCACTCCATGGAAAAGCAATATATCAATCTGTTGTGTTCCAAATATCCTTCAAAACAACATATATAAGGTCAGGTAAGATAAAATCCTGGATCACATAAAATCCATTCAAGGCCACAAACTAATCTTTAAATTTATTGGATGTTAGCCACCAAATCAATATTTCGCCTCATGGATCAAGGCTAAACGGAAGCCAAAAGTGAATGCTGATTTGTAGATTGGAGGCAAAGGTTTTCTTATGATGATATTCATCAATTTAGAGGATTGTTCAAATGTTGTTATGAATGGCCCTTATTTTCTTAATAATGGTGTTATCTTCATCTTGTTTTGGATGCATCATTGCATCCCAGATAAAGAAAAATTTTTGTTTGCTCCTATATTGGAAACAGTGGGAATTTGCAATATCATTGGAAACTATGTAAAAGTGTCATAAATAACCAAATCAAAGAGGTGCATTGCATGTTATAACATATGCGTGTACATGAATGTCTTAGAGTGACTATCATAATCCATAATTATCTTCCCAAATATTTAGGATATCATCCAACCAATTGATTATAACCATATCCCTTTTAGTTGTAGAAGCTACCATGAACATGGCTACCACTATACCAATTTACCCATCATTGATCCCCCCATGTTGAAGGAGATAATCATAATAACTAATCAGAAAAGTTTCAACAATTGGCTAGAAGGAGGAGGAACTCTAGACCCCAAAACCCGAACTCCAAGGAGTCCCTTCTGTCCAAAAAAAAATTTGAAGCTGTAGAAGAGAAAAATCCACTACAACAGGATCAAAGGTCACACCGAGGAATCCTTAGGACCACAACCCAAGCCCATAGAACACACTTCTACAAGGAAAAGGAAAACCCCATATAAGAAAGCGAGACTCACAATACCATATCATTGTGACTCGACTGGTGTTTATTTGGACATAATAGTAGGTAGTAATTGTAGGTAGTAGGAAGCTAAGGTAGAGTTAATTGGGGTGCAAAAAAATTAACTCAATGTATCACTCAGAATAACCTTTTGCGGTAAAATTTTCCAATAGCTTCATCAACCTCTTAGGAGTTGGATCCTTTGCTGGCCCAAGGCTTTGAGGCTCGCAAGGTGTTGAGCAAGATTAAAGCGACATTCTCGTAAGTAATGTAGGCCATATATTTGTATTCTATATTCAAACTCGGAATAGTGATCTGAGGGGAAGAAATAAAAGAGTTTATAGATGCATTGTTTAATAAGGAGGACAAGGAAGCTATACATTAAGATTGACTTTCACTTAGAATAGCATTATCAAACCAATCCATGAAGGTACAACTCCCTTGGCACAAATCCCTGCTAATCCCAAGGCATCATTGGAAAGCCTTGAGTGCACCAAACCTGGCCCACAAACACAACCACAATATATAGTCCAATAGTCAAAACTATGGTCATCTAGGTAGGCACAAAGAGACGTAGTGAAAGAGGATCCTAACCATAAGAAGAAATGAAAAAATAAATGGGAATTTCTTGTTATACTCTTGAGGTGAAAGATGGACCTTATTCTTACTATACTATTTGGGGGATAGGTGGACCTTATTCTACGAGAAGAGTAGCTTATGCTACAAGTGCTAAAAACACCAAACATCAAAAGTTTCTACCTCTAATTTGCAAAGTTCTCTACCTCTAATTTTCCATTGTCTCCTACAGAATGAAATATGGAAACTTGTTCTCAAGACCATTATTTTCCGTTCGACAGGCTTGGAGGGGCGCAACTGTGTGTGTGCTTTGTTCAATTCATATAGGTGTTGGCTTTCCCGCACTGGATGGACTCAGCTATTGGAAAGTGAGTGACTTGATCATAACTTAAAAATATTAAAAAACAAAATATATACTACTTCTTTTCCGGCCCCAATAGAGACATCAAATATATCTCTACATACTCCCCATTAAAGTTACCATTTCCTAAATCATGTAATGTCTCTTTTACACTATCTTGTTCATTATATCTACTGATTGAACCATAATGATTCATAATCAGTGCACTTCCCTATTCCTTATGCTTAGATTTTTCATTCTTGAAGCCCTTGAATCTACCTTTGCCTCTACCCCTCATTGCTTTGTGCTTCTCACAACCAACCATCCATTTCATTGGCAACATAAATCTATGATTTTGGGACACTAAATTGCCTTTCGTAGAAGTAGGAAATGATCCCCAGGATGTTTTCTACTGCCGCATGGCATTCTATCCAGTTCCCAGAAAGAAAAAGGTCGAGTGAACCATATATCATATTAACCATCTTGCAACAAGCATCAAATAAAAGAGGCTTGAATATATCTACGCCACCCACCACTCAAACTACTTTTATGGATTGCCACGTCTAGTTCTCTTCGATTTATGAATGAGTGAGAGGGAACTTATTTTAAGGAAGAGGTATAATGAATAACATTTAAAAAATAAACATTGTTCTACAATTTAATGATGTTTCTGGATACTTGTCATTTGTATCCTTAATAAATTGGCGAGATTTATAAAAATTGTGACAAAAAAATATACCCAAGTTATATAATGCAGGGATTCAATTGAACATTTTGACAAACCCATGGTTTGCTATGAATTTTGGAAACTCAAAAGATGTGTATGAAATTAAGAGATGGTCAGTAAATTTGCTGATGTATCATTATATGCAAAACATAAATACACAATCAAGAACTACAAGTAAACATGTGTTAAAAATGTTTTGTAAACATAGCTACACATTCTGTCACTTAAAATTAGGCTCTAGTTTAAATGGATTTGTCAATCTCAAACCAATATACTTCTATGACCTCAAACTCCATGTTAGACATGTATTTTTAGATCTAGTGTATTCGAATCATGGAAACATACCCAAGCTTACATTAAGATAAATTCATGCAAATATTACTTTCTAGGTCTCAATTTCTCAGGGACCTTGGTTATGAGATTCGTTAAACCAACACGTCCATAAAACTTGGTTAAGAAAATAATGGCATTGTCTTGCGACTTTGTTGTCCTTATCTAGTGAAGGCAGGGTCAGAGAACACATAATTCACTGCAACCGTTTACAATACTGACAACCATTGCAATGAATCCTCATTATTATATGAATATATGACTAAATAAATCAAGCACAAACAATATAATATTTAATGCATTGGGGTTTCAATTTTCAATTGGGTGATTGATCGGTTCATGGGGCCAAGTAACCCTCAATTACCATGACATCGTTCGACCCAAAAAAGGACATTCAGATGTGTATCGGTGGATGCCACTTCTCTTGGGGCATGTTCCCATGTTATGGCAAGGAAAAAAATTTGACGGTCCCATCTTCATGTCGACTTTCTCACATTGATTTTCCATAAGCATCCTTCCCGATTGTTTTCTAACTCTACAACTGTAAATTGAATGGTTTATCTATTCGGTGTTTTTTGTTTGGTTTGCTTTTATGTTATTTTATAACAAATATTATTGTATATTGTGAGTGGTTATTTTGGAATTATCAATAATTATTAATTATTAGGTTCATGGTAGTAATTTATATCTCATTAATATTCTTTTAGTAATGTAGATAGTGATATAAATGAACTAAAGGATAAAATTTCTTTTGAGAAAACAAATATGTTGTTTTTTTCCTTTTAATTAAAAAATGTCATTAATATGTGCCATATGAATATTAGTTATGGATTTTTGGGTATGTGGTATTAGTAAACCATGGTATTCATACATAGTATTGCAACATAGTCTATTTACATGTTAAGGTTATCATATGATATTTATTTGTAAATATTTTTTAATTAATCAATTTAATTAAAATTTTAAAAAAGAGCATAGCTATTTTGTAGAATCTCAATTTTTGATTAATGAATATTACTAAAAAATATCATGTTAAATCCATACCATCTACCTAGTAATTATTAATGATTAAATCAAAACTCTCGAAGCCTCATTTCAAAGTAAACATGAGTATAGATAATGTAACCATTTCTATGGAGAGAAGGATTAATCTTCTTATACAAATAACTATTTTATTTCAAAATTTAATAGATATTGGATTTTTTTACTCATTAGTTTGATTCATGGATTTTATTTTTGATATATTTTATTTTAATTTAAAAGTTACATAAAATTTGTAAAAGAGGGTAAATGTAAATTCTAAACTAACTTGAACTTTCCATACAAATTTCAAAGACGAATTGATTTATATAATTCAAAATATGTTTAAATAAGAAAAAGTAAAAATCTCAACTTAAAAATCTAAAAAAAGAAAATTAAGTAGAAAAGAAAATTAAAAAATTACACTAATAGATATTGGATTTTTTTCCTTATTGGTTTGATTCATGCACTTTTATGTTTATTTATATATTTTTTTAATTTAAAATTTAAATAAAATTTCTAAAGATAGTAAATGTGAATTTCAAACTAACTTGAACTTTTCAAAAAAATTTCAAAAATAAATTGATTTATATATTTTGTTTTCATAAAATTTTCAAAACTAAATTGAATTATATATTTCAAAATATATTTAAATAAGAAAAAATATAGCCTGTATATTTTTTTCTAGAAAAATTTCAAAAATAAATTGATTTATATATTTCAAAATATTTTTAATTAAAAAAAAACTCGCTAAGGCGCACATTCATCAATATCACATAATCAAAAAATTAACTTGTTCCACCTGGTTTTTACAGCCACTTTAAAGAATCAAAATAACAACTTAATAATAGTAAGAAAGCTTTTAAAAGTAGATGAATTTGGAAGATGTTTTCATCACTCGATTTTGTATAATCATGTAAGAAAGCTTTTAAAAGTAACATATTTTGGAAGATGTTTTCATCAGTCAATTTTGTATAATCATGTGAAGAAGTTGTATCATCTTTTTCATCATCATTTGGAGTCTAGAAGAAGCTAGACATCTCCTGCACTTATCCCTACACGATACACTCGTATAAATTAAGTGACTTGTCCAAAAGATCTTTAAAAACCCAAAAGTTGCTTTAAAAGGCTCTACTCATGGGCATATTCAGAGCATATTGGTAGAGGTTCTATTATTGAATGAAGGCATACAATCAAGAATGTTAATAAGAAATGATACAAATTCATGTCATGAAACCAAAATGTTATAAATTCAGTGGCTTGTGCAGAAGATTCATTCAAAGCCAAAAAGCTACTTTAAAAGCCTCTGCTCATGGGCATATTCAGAGCATATTGGTAGAGTTTCTATTATTGAAGGAAGGCATACAATGAATAATGTTAATACGGAATGAGAGAAATTCAAACCATGAAACCAAAACACAAAATTTAAATATCCATATGAAAATTTTCAAAGAATGTGTGTAACGTGAGTTTCGATCTTTTTAATTCCATAATAAGAAATCCATGTGAATAAAAAGATTCAAAAAACTCGTGATAGTTGTAAGCATTGGCCCATGAATGTTACAACTTGGAAAATAAAAAATATACATTTACACAATAATAAGACACATATACCCATATTTCTATTTTATGAAATTTGGTAAACCTTATTTCCAGTTTGAAACATTTTATGTTTTGCTAATCAAGATAGCTCATATATCAGTACTCGTAGAAATAATAGCTTGCATAAATTGATGTCGAGCATACTGCATCAACAAATATCTCTAGTCTTTCAATCCAGCACAAAATATTTGAATTTCCGGAAGCAAAACGTTGTCAAAAAAAGGCTGAATGAGACCTTGAGAAAAAACAACTCACAAACCTGTTCAGAAAACTTAACAAAGCTATTCGATTTGTCGTGGTCAATATTTTTCAGCTTTGGAATAACAGAGTGCAAGACTTCATTCAGTAGGTCAGGCTGGGCAGTTTGAAAAATTAGGTATAATAAGATTTTTCATTCAACTATGAAAGTAGTTATGATAAGATTTTTAATCTAATGGTTGCAAATATTTCAATCGTCTAACATAAAATCAATTGGAGCAGAAGAAGACAGCTAAGACTCTAGGGGATTTCTAGGTTTCTTGGTAGAGGGAACACCTTACTGCGCAATAATATAAATCACATAATTTTAATAGACCTACCCGACTGGAAATAAAGGCTTTTCCTATGAATCTAATGGCCCAACATATAATATTTTCTCCAATGATATCCTCCCACACTTATTTTTTATTTTTATTTAAATTTTTTAACTAACCTTGAGGAGTCTATTCTTAATCAGTGATCTTCACCATACAATTCCTATATTATCTCTAATATGGATAGTGGTCCAATTTAGATCTTAAAACCCTTAAAATCAAGATAAAATAATCTAGCTTATGATAGCATGTTTTGGGTGACTATTTGAAACTCTTAAACTTGAGATAAAATAATCTAGCTTCTCATAACATGTTTTGGGTGACTATTTGAGACCATATAGATTTTGCATGCAAGAATTACTTATGTTTTTCAACAGAGATATACATTTGTGTCAAATATATCTCCTCTTCTAAAGTCACCATATTGGAATGACGTCTTCACATTCCCCTATCCTATTTCTACCTATAATAAGAACTTGATAACTATTGAACTTGATAAATGTTATTTTTTAGCTAGTGAAAATATCACTCTAAGTGCGTTTTGACAACTTAAAAATATTCTTTCACAACCAACATTAGCACCCTGTACTTTTGAAGGATGCTATTGAATTTATATTTTCCTCGAACACCTAGTTACATCCACCTAAGCAACCATCATCCATCCACCTGTTCATCCATTAAGAAACCATGTACAAGGAGGATATTGAATTTATCTTTTCCTTGAACACTTATCTTTTCCTAGAGTACAAAGTTGCGTCTACGGGTTCATCCATTAAGAAACCATACTTTGATATTATTCTTTGTATAAAAATAAATCATCTCCTTATACATGTTCAATTTAGCAGTCCTTGATTTTCATTATTTTTTAAGCTATAGGCTCATTATTGCAAGTGAAAAAATGAAATATACACTTCAAATTGGATAAAATATAATTGCATATATCTATTGCCCTTCTTTTCCAAGTTCACTTTCTCAAAGGCTATGGTGGAATTTCAATTTCCTCTTCTAATTTTTTTTATACCTCCTCATTTGTACAATCATGAGACTTTCGTTTATTATATAATTCAAATTTTCTAATATTTGGTGGTTGCTAAACATCTAAAGAACTTAGCCTCTTCTCAGTGTGTTCTAGAACTACGCATCTATGGGACAATAATTTAGTTTTCTTAAAACAGTATTCTTATACTTAATATTCTCATTTACACAATCCGAAATCTTGTATGCTTTCACCCCCTGAAATCCATAATTGATGCGGCCTATTAGTGTTGATAGCTGAGAGGGTGTTCAGGATTTCTTCTTTATGCATAGCCTCCTAGGGGAAATACAGATTGGTTAAAAGCCTGTGTATATTTGTCCCTATGATGTGAAAAATTGCTTGGATGAAATTCTTACTTGCATGGATGTTGTTGAGCCTAATAGCTCAGGTGTCCCATAAGATTTCAAGGCCTCCAGATTCCCCATAGACATCCACAATAGCAGTGAGACCTCCTGGCCAGACTTTTGCTGCAATTCTTTCCAGATCACTTGAATTGCATTTGGTTTCTTGCAAGAAAAGGATTTGTGGTTTTTCTTGCATAATCATGTTTTTAAGTAGTCTACCTTTCCCTGGGCCATTGAGCCCTCTAATATTCCATGATATTAACTTCATTGGGAAGGATTATGAAGGGAGTTGTAGTACTTTGTTAGCTTGGAGTACCTTCCTGACTCCACTAACATTTCTCCTATTCTGATTGTTTAATGGAGGTCTATTTTCCTTCCACGCTTTTTGATATCTTTGGTAATGAATCTCCCATCCCATGGGCTGCCGGTCTGAATACCTAAAGACTTTTGCCTTTGTTCCCGTGAAAGAACCTCCTCCAGATTCTCTAGTTGTCGGTCTGGAATTTTGTTAAAAAATTTTGTTCTACATGCATGCTCTAGGCCCAAAATTTCTAGTTCTCCAATATCTATTCTTTTGGGTTCCTCCTCCATGTGTTGATATTCATTTAATTCTTCTGTTAGTTCTTCTGATATTCTGGAATCAAATTGTAAGTTGTCTACCTCCATTCCTTGAGTATTCCATGCTGGGATCTTGTGCTTATCTGAGGAGGAGGTATCGTTGGGCACAGGATCTTCTTGGAGTGACTTGGAATCTACATGCTTCGATTGTTTGTTCTTCGTTGCCTCCTTCTCTAGGGGAGCAGGAATTTCAAAGCTAGGGTCATTTTGATGAGCTAATGTTTCAAAGCTATTGCTCGTTGAACGCTTGGATGAGCTGGGTTGAGGCATTTTGGAATTTGAAGCTGATTTCTTATGGCTTCTCCTTCGACTGGCCACTTTGATAAATCCATCAGCCTTAGGCATATCTGGTCCAGCTCGGAATGAGTGTTTTTGAGATAAAGTACAGTCCCTGAATAAATGACCGAGGGCATGACACCTTCTGCACCTAAACGGCACATGCTCATAATCAATCAACTGAACCCACTCAACATAGTCATGGAATAAAATTTCCGCATCCGGAAGGGCCTTGTTGAGGTGCATGTAGATGCAGATTCGTGCGTAGGAGGTATATCTTCAGAATTTTGTTTCCTATGAAACTTTTATAAATTCGCCCAAAGCACTACCAATTTCTTGTATAGAAGTTTCATCCCAATACTCCACGGGAAGTGAGTACAATCAAATCCAGACTAGAGCCCAACTAAGATCCTCCTTATCAGGGTTGAAGCACTCTACCCAGCCTCTGAGAAACAGGCTGGCGGCATTAAAGAAATAGGGCCCTCCATCCAGAATCCTATTCTAGTCTTCCAGGCAGTTAAAAATGGTTGTGAAGAACCCTTTAGGCCATAGCTGCAGGGTGATATGTCCTTTTGGGTTCCATTTCATTGTTATCCATCCACGTAGCACCTTCTCAGTCGGCCAAAGTCCTATGAACTTGCCTATTAGAGCATGGTCCCTCATATAGTGTATCTGAGCATTGATTCGATGGCCTGAAAGTACTACTTTCAGACGTTCAGTAGCCACGAGCTTGCATGTTGTCGAGCTGACCTTGGGTTGTTCTTTGTTATCGTGTTTTGCCTTTTGTGAGTTTAGATCGGTGTTTTTCTCACTCTGATCCTTTGATTTGTTGCCTTCCTTATTCTTTTTCCGCTCTTCATCGTCCATTGGGGAGGCGCTGCGCCCTCCCCCTAGGGGGATTCATGAGGTTCAAAAATGTCTTGCTGGGATCGAAAAGTCATGTTGCCGTCAGTGTTAGTAGGTATGTAGCTGTTTGGAGAGACCTGTCATTGTAGAGATCGCCAAAACCCTAGAGAGCTGAGCCTCCACTCAAGAGTACAAAATTGATCTAAAATCCCAAAAACATTTAGTTCCAATCATTCTTCCACTCACTCTAGACATACCACGAGGATCCTTTGATGGTGTGAGCTAGGTGAATCCTCTTTTCTCTTTATCATATTAACCTTTAAGTTGTAGTGTAAATTTCCCCTTTTTGTTTTATGCCTGAAGGTTTAACTTATCAAGTTACATATCAATAATAATAATTAACTATTTATATTAATCTTTTTAAAGATAAGATAATTATTCTAACTCTATATATAATCCACAAATGTGAAAACAAAATTACTCCAAAATCAAAATTACTCCCAAAAAAACCTCAATTTTGAAATTAGTATTTATTTTATTATAATTTTATTCCATTACAAAAATATTCCTTTTATTTTCAAATGTTTTAATGTTAAAAGTTATATTTTATAATAATGTGTCTTAAATAAAATAATATATTATTATTTTTATTTAAATTTTACTTTAAATGCATTTTGAAATGTTTTTTTAATATTTAATGATATATGATATTTAATTATTTTTAACATTTGAGTTAAATAAATTAATTTTATATATATATATATATATATAATATTATTATATATTTTTTTTGATTATGTTTTAATAATTAAATCTATTTTATAAAGATAAAGTATATTACTAATATTATTTTTCATTGGGTATAATCTATGATAATAATGAGTGATATATATTTATATTTTTTATTAAATTTATTTAATAAATTTATTAAAGTTCTATTAATGTATTTTATAATTATAAAATATGTGATAAAATGAGTAAGTAGGAAATTAATATAATTAATTTTATTTTGATATCAAATCTACTAAAGATCTAGATCGATCAAATTTCTTGAAATGGGAACCTTCTTTTAGAATGAAAATAAATTTGTTCTCTATGCTTTATAGTTTGAGAGTTAAAATGGATCTAGACTCGATTAATTTCACCCTTTAAATAGGCTATATTCCAAATGAATTAGTTCTTAGTACCATATTTTTATGATCATTTTAGTTTTATAATTTTATTTTTATTTTGTTATTTTTACTATCACTTTTTTATTTATTTTATGATTATTTTAGTTCTGTAAGTTTATTCTTATTTTGTTATTTTTACTTTTATGTTTTTATTTATTTTCCCGTGAAAATGTTTACATTACAATATATTGATCTTTTCATTTTTTATTTTATTTTATTTATTTTGACATTATTATCTTACAACATCACTACCATACTAAGTTGGTTATCTTAACATTGGATCTATCAAGTTCTGAGATGGATCAAATCCCTTGAGATGTAAACCTCTTTTAAAGTGAAAAGAGATTGATCTTCGACACTTTGTAATCCAAAAGTTAATATGGATCTAAGCTCATTTAATTTCACCCTTTAAAAAGGCTATATTCCACTTGAATTAATTCTTAATACCATATTTTTATTATTACTTTATTGTGATAAGTTTATTTTTAATATAATTTGTTTATTTTATTTTAATTTGATTTAAATGTTTATATATATGTATATGTATTCTTAATTACATTTTAAATTTTAATAAATTCTTAATTACATTTTAAATTTTAATAAAAAAACATAATAA
>APFE031431053.1:0-13243 GCA_000404065.3 Pinus taeda
CGTCAATTGTGCCGATCCATAGTTTTTGGGTTCATGGTATTGAAATATTATGGTTTTGGACCATGGTATTGGGGAAGGCCTAGGACTATAAAAGAGGAAGGAGATCTTGTGGCAAATCACTATCTGGATTATTTTTGAAAGATCTGAAAAGTGTTAGAGCTGGTATATTGGATGGTGATGCAGATCTGGATCTGAAGGAAGAAGGGACTTTAGCACAAAAGGAAGGACAAGGTCTTTTCATGGGTCATGATCTTTAAGCTTAATGATAATATCTCTATATGATTTTGATCTGCTTGATGTGGCGCTCATCTGATCTATAAATCTGGTTATCTGGGTTATTTAGTGATTGAATATCTGGAAGAATGTATTGTCGTTTATAGATCTGTACGCAGGTTCAGTGAAGCGAAGGCGCGTATACACGATGGTTAGGTGAAGTAAAGGAGCGTATACGCAGTTTGTCCCATAGGCAGAGGCGTATGCACGCAAGTTTCAGACTGTTAAATTGCGTATATGCTTTAAGTTGTGATCTGGCTGTTTCTGCTTATTGCTGCTGGGTTTTGGGTTCTGTTTCTGCTATATGGTTTCTGGTACAGTTTTCTGTGTACAGCTGTCAGAGGAGTATCTACTTGTTTCAGATCAAATTGGTGGAAAGGAGATTGGTTGATACTTGATGTTCAAGGATCCAGTTTGAAAATTGATGAAAAGTGGTCCCTGGAAGAAAGAGAAGGTTGTAGCCTTTTGTAGGCCAGTATCTACATACTAGTATCTTGGTTAGTACAAAAGCTAAAGGGGGTTGTTACTCCCTTCCAGGAGAAAACTGGAGAACGAGAGAGAGAGTAGTAGCTCTCTGCAGGTTGCAGCCTGCGTACTGGTAAAAAGACTGCACCAGTACATTGTAAAAGAAGTTTTCTAATTTAAAAGGAAGATAGAGACGAATTGCAGCAGGTGTTTTTCACCCACATTGGGTTTCCACCTTATATCTTGTGTTCTTGTGTCTGATTGTCTTTCTGCTCTGGTTTACTGTCTATGGATACTGTTATTGGATTCTGCATCACTGACTAACAATCATCATCAGAAAGATTAAGTAAAATAAAAGCATGTTCTGTATACGCGGGTTTTCTTCTGCATATCTGCGTACATACGCAAGTTTATTA
Organism: Pinus taeda; assembly: GCA_000404065.3. Lineage (NCBI taxonomy): Eukaryota > Viridiplantae > Streptophyta > Pinopsida > Pinales > Pinaceae > Pinus > Pinus taeda. Next base: position 1,155 of record APFE031431053.1, read on the forward strand.
AATTGAAGTAGCGTATATCAGTTGTTTTGGGAAAAGAATAATTATCCTGATAATACTGATTCACCCCCCCTCTCAGTATTATTTTCAACATGTGTCTCCCTCCTCTATTAAAATAGAAAACAATCAATTTGTAAACTTTCTATTTGAGGCTCCAAGGTTCGATGGGGACTTTGATATGTGGGAAATAATAATGAGGACTTTCCTACAGTCTGAAGGCATGGAAATATGGGAGTCAGTGATTGATGATAGCAAAATGGATGAAGAATCCAAGGAGCACAATGCAAAAGCAGCAAAGACAATCTTGGATGGGCTGCCTGATTCTATAAAGAAGAATCTAGGAAAATATTCATCAGCAAAGGATATATGGGACAGACTGCATGAGCTTCATGCAAAGGGAGCACTGACCATGACCATGAATCAAGAAGAAAATTCTGAACCCATCATAGAAGCTGAAAATGAGAAGGTTGACCTCATCAAGCTTCAAGTGCAAGAAAGGGATGAAGAGCTTGCCAAGCTTAAGAAGAAACTTGATGAAAGCAAAAGGAAGCATCATGAAGAAGTCATATCCATGACAAATCAGTTGAATAAAGCAAAGAAGCAGGAAGATGCCTTGTCAAGTCAACTTGAACAAAGGCACAAGAGAGTGAACAAACTTGTAGAAGAACTTGGACAGTACAAGGTAGAGGTATCCTCCCTTAAGTCTGAGCTACAAGAAGCCAAGAAGCAGGCACAAGAAGCTGAAAAGAAAATGGAGAGCAGTCAAACAGAAATCTCCAAAATGAAGTCAGATATAATCTCTTTTAAAATAGCAGCAGCTGAAGCTACTCGTAGCAAGGAAGAAACTGAGGAACAACTTGCAAAGAAGAATAATGAGTGTGAAAGATTGGAAGAAGAGATTGTCCTCCTCAGGAAGAAGGTTGAAGGGATGAACAAGATCATGAAGAGCTCTCAAGCTTTGGATGACATGCTCAGCTATCACATATCTCCATCTGATAAATCAGGACTTGGGTATGTAGGTGAATCCTCAAACAAGGATGAAAATGCTTTAAGCAAAGGAGATATGAAGAAGCTAGAAAGAAATGGTGATACTCCTAGTTCCAGCAAAGGCAAGGAGAAAAATGAAGGCTTCAATAGAAGAAATCCTGCTCCAAGTAGAAAACCAGCTCCAAGAAGAAATGTAGCTGGTGGAAAAAAGGCAAGAGGCAATGGTGATCATCAAGGGATCTCAAGGCAGCAAGGCTTTAAAAGTACATCAAGGAAACCTCCATCTCCCAGGTACCAAAGTTCATTTTTTGGTTATTGTTATTCTTGTTCAAACTTTGGTCATATGGCAAAAGACTGTAGAGCATTTCATGGAGATAGATGTTGTGGTCCCCGACAATCTCCAAGAAATAATTTCACAAGAAAAAATCATGAATTTTTATTCATGAAAAATGTTGAATGTTTCAAGTGTCATAACATTGGGCATATGGCACGAGATTGTAACTTGACATGGGCTCTTACACAAGCTAGACCCATGCAAAAGAAGAAAGTTACACAAGTATGGAGAAGGAAGGAAAGGCAATCTGAAAATCCTTTGAACTCCCTAGTGGATCCAAATTTGTTTTGAGAAGAGTCTGCCAAAAGAAGACAAGCACACATTAAAGGGGAGCTTGTAATTTTTGTTGCTGAACTGTCTTTACAGTCACTCTTTGATGAAGACCTTTTATAAGGGAAAAATATGAAGTTAAATCTACCATAAAAGCAGAGAAGAAAAAGGGGCAGCGCTCAAATGTGAAGTGTAGCAGCGAAATAAGAAAAGTATGCAAAGCATGGAGACCCTCATAGCAGTGGGAAGATAAAACATAAAACAACAGTTTTTGAATTTTGTTATGAAGCACATGCATTGAAATGCATAGCAATGGAAGGTAGTTTCCTTCTATACAATGTGAGAGAACATACTCACAGCACAGTGAGTACAATACACAGCAGTAAAAGAAAATGTAATGTTTTTCTTCATATTCAATGCAGCATGCAAAGAAATGCATAAAGAGAAACATGGACAACAAATTTTTAATGCACATGGGTGAATGATAATGTGTGGCAGCAGAAAATTGAAAGGAACTGCACAGCAGTGCATTGGGTTAAAAAAATAAATGAAGACTAAGATTATGTGAAGCAAGGTGTAAAAAGAAAAGGCAGCAGCCCGTGTTATTTTTATTGTGTGGAGAATGCAGCGCAAAACAGCGTGAGGATGATTTCTCTCTATGTGCAAGTAATGGAGAGTAAAGAGTTAGTGTATGGGCACACAGCAGTATGATGAAACAAAAGGCAGCCACAGTGCAAATTGCAGAGGCAACGCAGCAGCAAGTAAAAACCCAGGATGGCAGAGTCTATGGTTATGGGTATGGACAGCAGTGCATAAGAAAAGGCAGCAGCGTGAAGTTTTTTTTGTTGAAGAAATGAAAGGTAATGGACAGCAGCAGATGGAAAAGAAATTTTTCCTTTACAGCAGTATAAATTTGTAAGGTGGGACAGAGTAATTGTTCCAGAAAAGATTGAGCATTCTGTCTTTGAAGAATGCACAACAATGCAGAGTTTGCAAAGAAATGTAAGTGAAGTGCAGCGACACAACAGCAAGTGTATACACAGCAGTGTGGGGTAGACGCAACAAAGAAGATGGCACAACAGTGCAGCAGAGAATATGTAGCAGCATAAAAGTACAGTGTAATGAGTATGCACAACAGTGCAATGAATGTTTTGTTTTGAAACTGCATCTAAAGCAGTGTTTGGCAGTAATCCCTCAGTGAGAGGAAGTGAAGTTCTCAGTGTATCCCTCTGTTAAAGAGGAAGGTGCTTTTCAGCACAGTATCATGGTAAATCCCTCTGTCAAGAGGAAGATGCTTTTTCGCATACACATGGGAAATCCCTCTATCAAGAGGATGATGCTTTTCAGCATAGTCACAGGTGTATCCCTCTATCTAGAGGAAGGTGTTTTTCAGCACATTGTTATGGTGGATCCCTCTGTCATGAGGAAGGTGCTCTTAAGCACAGTTTCAGGTTAATCCCTCTATTAAGAGGAAGACTATTTTGTTGTTTGTGGAACTGCATCTGAAGCAGTGTTAGTGAATCCCTCTCTTAAGAGGAAGATTTGTTGTCTTTGGAGAATCCCTCTATGAAGAGGAAGATGTTTTTTAGCATAGAGGTGAATCCCTCTAGTTTAGAGGAAGATGCTTTTCAGCATAGACAGTGGTTAATCCCTCTGTTAAGAGGAAGACTCTTTTGCAACAACAGCATGTCAAGGAGTTGAGGAAGTGTTTGGGTAAGATTGAATGCCCAGCAGGTGAAATTAAAGGGGAGTGTTGGAAATTATAATTTCCCCTGTGCGCAGGAGGCCAGGAGTTAAGGCGCGGTCAGCAGTCAACGCAACTCAGAAAACCACCCAGCTGCAAACATAAAACCGGCAGGAAGATATCGCACCGCTTTTTGTTAAGGGCAGTTTCCGTATGGTGGTGGTCCGATGCCGACAACTGTCCAACCGTGACGCTCGCATGACATAAGCACCTGACACTTTTCAGAAGGTATCTTTCACCCATCTCACCTCTTCTGATATCGTTTTCACCCGTTGATTTACCTCCAGTTTTTACCGCCGTTGATTTACGAAGTTGCACGATGGTTTAAAGCACAGTGTGAAAGGGTGTTCCGATACGCAATCTCTGCCGTTGGATTAAAGGCAAGTTTGTCCGCCGTCCATTTCAAGGAAAGTACACGGGGGTCTGATTAAAATTTAATATAGTGTGGACCATACGTATTGCCCATCCCCTATGTTAAATGGCTGACATTTATTTTGGTAAAGTCTTTTAATAATTTTACGGCGAATTTAATAAGTAGTATGGGTAAGTTTTATTTTAATATATGTTTTTAAAAAGAACGTTGACCCCATTTTGTTATGTGAAAAATATACACGGGGTTTTGTATTGAATGTGTAGTTTTAGTGTGTGGCAGCAAGTAAAAAAAACACAGAGGGTCCGCAGCACCCGTAAAAAAAACACTGAGATTAATGTAATAGGGATTTTATGCAGCAGAGTAAAAATGTTGTCTTGGTAATGTAAGAAATGTAAAGATTGCACAGCAGTGCAGGAGGAGAAGTAAATGAAGAAAACCAGTGGGTTGTTTTGTTTCAAATCCATGAGTTGTTTCACACAAGTGAAAAGTAAACCTGTAACTCCCTGTAAGTTTTGTTTTCACACAGAGTGAATGTAAATGAAATATTTACACACAGTGGTGTAAAATTTCATAGGAGGCAAAGTAAGTTTTGTGTAAATGTTTTGGTGAATCCCTCTGAGTGAAAGAGGATGAATATGTCTCAGTAAATTCTCAGGTGAAAACAGAGTTTTGGTTAAATGTTGTTTTTGGTAAATCCCTCACAGCAAAGAGGATGAATGTATATCAGTCATTTTATTTTAATGAATAGAGATCTTTTATGGTGATGAAATACTCTGTTCTCAGCTAATTTTTAAAAGGGTCCTCTGAGCAAAAAGATCCTGGAGCAAAAAAAAAAGGAAACAGAGCATTGGCTCTGTGGTGTTTGTTTGGTTTTGGTATTTTCCCATTCCATTTCAAAAATACCCAACATTTACAAGGTGTTAAATATACTTATGCATTAGAAAATATATTTTAAATAAAAAAAAAACATATTTTTTTTGAAATTGTTTTGTTAATTCGTATGAAAAATCTATTTTGTCTATAACTTAAACTAGGCCTATATAAAAAATTCCAGATTAAATTGTGAATTAAATTCAATTATCATTCTCTATTTTAATCTCCATACTGCAACATTAAATTAGTTTAGAGATTAATTTCCATCTCGGCAATTACCTTCCAGTTTCCGGGTGGTAAGTGTTAGTGAACATTGCAGAATACAAAAATAAAATTATTGCTGTAATCTGGAAATGCACAGAGCATTCCTGTTGTGCATTCCTGGGTAACAGGTGGAAACTGTATTCATAAACCATTTTCATTGAGAATTGGAAAATTACAAAATGAAGTGGAAACAATGTCCCCACCAAATTGCAATTACTATGATCTAATTGTATTCGATCCAAAGCTTCATCCGAAAAAACCTTAACTACCCTCTTTCATTCTTATCAAAGTTATTCGCCGACATGCTGAAGTCTTAGTAAACACTAAATAGTGAATATCTCTTCAAAATATATACAAATCAGTAGATCTCTACTGTTTTACGTTTTAATTTTTTATTTTTAAAAATATTTTCCTGTTAATTTATACACCCCAAATCCCACAACATTTGCAAGCCACTAAATGTTCAAACGGTAATGAAATAAAAATAATTTAATATTTGAAAACAAACCAAGATGGCATTGTTTTATTTAATATTTAAAATTAAATAATTTATTAGGTCGGTAGTGTGGGAGATATAAGTAATATGAAAGTAAATTTTTTCACTAATTTCTGATCTTAAAATTATCTCTAAAATTTTGGTGTTTAAAATCTATTTACGGTAATCTCACCCGTGAACCCAACAAAGCTGTCGAATCTCCCGTGCAGCGCGTTGTACACCGCACGTATGGTCAAACTGATCAGAGTGCTCCAAAATAAAATTAAAATGGGGCATAGCTCCTCATACAAAAACACGGAAACCGAAAGGAAAGCTTGGGGCCGTTATCATTACAATTGGACACGCAATATCTTATCGTCAGCTCTTGGAATACAATTTATAAATATTAATATTTAATTGCACTTCTTTGATTTTGAGGGCATTACAGAATCGAAAGTAGGAGAGATGGCTGAAGAAAAGATACAGAGCAGTCTAGCAATTTCACACCGGTCTGCGACTGATTCAAAAGATTCAGATATTTCTGTCTGGAATTTTACTTTCAATTCTGCGAAATCAGTTAATCTGCAGTTGATTGTATCAGGCACATCAGAAATTGTTGCAAACGGAATAGCCATGACTGCGGTGATACTTATTTGGACTAGTTTACTGAACACAATAAGAAATGATACATCGGGAAATTTCTTTCACGATATCAACAAGGTAATACACACATCTTTTATACATCTAATGGTGGCATGCTATCTATCTATGATATAACAGATTGAGTAATGACTGGGTGTTGGTGAATTGTGCAGCATTCTTTACTTCTCCTCTATTTTCCAATCGGTGTCTGGTTTGCTGCTCTTCTGGGTGGGTATCACAACTTCCTCTCTCATTACCACTTTATGAAAATAGTGGTTGCTGATTACGATAAATTGCTGTCAGAAGATCATGATTACCATGTAAATGTTAAGAAACCGTTATAGCATTTTCAGCAAATTTTGAGTTGTGTCAGGGGTTCAGCAGAAAAGTCAGCATTAGAATTATACTCGGATGATTAACAGCAATTTTCGTTAGTATAGAAATCTGAAGGATATATATATATATAAGGCCAACAGACATTGAGATCTTTAATGTTTTGGATTTAATAATTTTCTCCTAATAATTTTAACCTTGCATTGTGTGAGCAGAGGCGTTCTGCCGGGCGAGCACCGCAGAAAGGCAGGCATGTCGGGTGCGTAGAAAATATTTGAAAGCGATACTGAAGGACGATTCGACACCCAAGGCACCACCACATCACAAAGTGGTTAGCAGTGTCACTCATGATACTGAAGACCATTGGCTCGAAATGTCATGTACATAATTTTTCTATTATGTCGCCTAATGTGTGACCTTTCAAATTTTCCAATAAATTAAATTCTTTCGGGACATTGTCCTTCTATGGATCTTAACATTTTAGAGAAACCAGGTATTCTATTACCACAGGAAAATGAGGTGTTATGTGTTACAATTTAAAATACAAGAAAAACTGGAAATCCAAGTAAAAAATCAATAAATTCGTACCATAGCCACTAAGTCTAAATAAATAAAGAAGACACTAACTGGTTTGAACTTTGAACTCTAAATAAACAACGAAGAAAAGTATCCCTAGTGGTTTGAAATTTGAGCTCATAACCATTAGATTTTAGACGCAGTTTTTACATCAAAGATGAAATTTAGAATCCCAAGTTGTCTGAATGCATAACAAGTAGAGTAAGTAGAGTTTTGATCAATTTTTTACATTATAAATGAAACTAATGTTGTTTCGGCACATGTTTTGAACTTCAGACACAGTTAAGGAAAAAATATATACACCTTAAAATATTTCTGCATCAACTCAAAATTACTGTAACAATTTTTCTTAAAAATTGTTCAGAATCAATTAGAGAATTTCCACACCTACTATCTAATAGAAATCAAATAGTGTACAAATTTTACATATAGAATCCAAAAAAGGCCTACAACAAACCTACTGACCTATTATCATAAGGATTCATTGCATTTCACGAGCATAAATTTATAGTATGATGACATAACATATGAATCAAACATAGTAAATAGGGTTGGATAGTATTTTGATTGGTTTTAAGTTGATGTTAGATTTTGAGATTATTTCAAAAATTTAATGAAGGTTCTGAGATAAATCAATAATTGACTTTTTATTCTAAATATTCCCAAATAATTGACTTCCTATTCTATATATTCCCAAAATCTGTAATTAACATTACAATGTTTTTTAGGTGGACTTAAAAAGAGTGGGGTTGAACAATGACAGGAACATAGTTTAATATATATGACAGTCTGCTTTTAAGGTGAGAACTCAAGATGAAAGTGAAACTTTTACCCATATTCAATTTAAAAGCTCTTTAAATTTTATCATAAATAAGCTCAGTACAGGTAAGTACTAGAAAAACTACGGACCTATAAAAAAATTCTGAGATATCAACTACTTAGATCAAAATCTTCTGAACAACAAAGTCAATGTATACAAAAAAGCATACATTTGGAATTAGTTGAATAATCCAATACCTTTGGAATTGATTGAATAATCCAATACATTTGGTTACTTGTAAAAATATACACAGCTTGCAAATTTCCGATTCTTTTAGAAAATATTGCAGAGCTATTGTGCCTGTTTTTTCAGTCAATCTAATAACCTTATACTCTCCTCCTTTTCCTTTGATCTGCTTTCAATCAACCAAGTTATCTGGTATTCTCAATATGTTCAGAAAACAGTTATCTCGTTTACTTTATGTTTGTAGGCATTGATGTCTGTGTATTCTCATGTCAAACAAAATTGAAGTTATATTTACTTCTCAAATATTTTGAAAATGTAAAAAGAAATTCTGAAATCAACCATTCATATAAAGATGATGTAATGAACAAACATTTTACGTAAATAAATTACTTATTTACCCTGTGGTTAAAGATTAAACAGAAATTAACATTTTCTTAAATTGATGGAGATATTATGTGTTAAAAGAAATTTAGTAATATGAATTGCATACTTATGTGTACATGGTAATTTCATATGAAAAGTTATTTTCTCTTTATGCTTGAAGATAGAAGAAAAACAGTTGCCAATATACTAAGGGGAAAACCCTAACTGTTTTCTCTTTCCCATAGAAAAAGGGAAAAGGGAAAAGACCCGGGTTGTTGTTGGAACAAACGGGAAAAAGAAAAAAGGCACTGAGCAAGAGAGAGAGGTGCTACGTCAAGTGAGGACCAGATAGCACAGGCACATTAGTGCTCCCTATTGCTGAGGCTGTGGCCGGCAAAGGATTGCTTGGGGGAGAGACGCAGTACAGATAGCTGGTCTCGTGGCTGGGAGGATATCAAGCATTAAACCATTTTCTGCAGGTGGTAAGGGTGCAAACAACAGTATCAGGAGACCAGGTAAGTACCTTCAATCTATAAGACCCAGAAGATTAAATGTTATTGACAGTACTGATATTTCGTTATAGTTACTGTGACATTATTTATGAATGACTCAGAACCTGGTGTTAATGAAAATACTATTGTTACTGTATAACTTACTTTGTCTATATACAAAGATATATGATAAAGAAAGAAAAGAGAACTGGTATGGAAATCTACATGTTATCGGTACAAGTATTCTATTCTGCATACTGTTAGGAATCATAAAAGGAAGAAAACAGACAACTAAAGACTGCATACATTTAGTCTGTGCATAAACATGTATGATAAAGAAACTGTCAGATGGTAATAAGCAGGTACATTATTAAGTCTTCTATCTTTGAATTAGTGAGACTGAAATTCATGGAAAAGACTGTAACTATATGATTATGAATAAAACAGAATGAACCCAACTGCCGGTGTTCAGATATGAAATGAGAAGGCAGATAACTGATACGGTTCTAGTTGCATAACACAGAGAAACTGTAATCAATAACTGAAGGGTAACCAATGACAGAGAACGCGTATTACAGGCAGTACCTGTAATGCCGAGAACACATAAATAATACATATAAGACTGAGAAGAGGATAGAAACCTCATGCAATCGCTAGCATAGATTGTACTCCTTATCACAGGTAAAACCCTCTAATTTAGTAACTGTACAGAACCGCTCAGAAAACTTATGGGTTTTGCATTGCAAGAATTATAACATGATACGATCATAATAAACAATAACAAGACCATGCCGGTTGCGACCAATGTGGGTCGAGAGGCGGCGGCATGTACAGGTGGATACCACCTGGTAACACGAAGCTACAATACAGTGCCAAAATAGAAAAACAACAAATCAACATTTATGTTTAACCTCACAGGGGGTTTTCCATTAAATAATAGCAGACAATAATCAAAGTAAAAGGGTAGAACATATGACCGCGTATCATCATGGACGGAGAGGGATAAATGATAGTTCGCGGCGAACGATATCATACTTAGCCGAAAACGGCTTACCCTCAACGATGGAGCTAATACATAGAGGAATCATGCTAGAAATCTAGTTACCCGTATAAGAAACTGTATGCATGATTATAACATTATATCACAAGTAGGACGACAGTCATAACAGAAAAGGACTGTCCGCGAACAAAGAAACCCTTAAAATTAAACCAACATCTTAGGTACGCCATCATTGCCACACGGTAATGCGAAAGTGAACAACCCATGTTCCATTAATCATTAAAAAAAGACATGGTCAAATAATACGTTCAGAGCACTTAAGAATGTTCGAAACTGATAAAACCGGGAATAAACCCTTAAATCCAAAATACATTAAGCTGCGGTCACGATGTGACTGAGTCTATCAAATACAAACCAAGCGTAAGTTAAATGATTATAACAAGAAACGGATGCCGCTCAGGATTTGAACTCGGCTCCTGAGATTTAAACCTTAAAATATGTAAACCCTAAGGGTATCTAACCCCTCGGCTTCCTATAACCGGACATCAGATTCCAGGATTAAAACGTGAAGCAAAATAAGAGCCCTGGCATAAGAGGTTTAACTCGCCTTCAACAATAGATCTGGCAATCATCCCTGGCAGGAAAAATAGTATAAGGTCGATTTCATGTGCAGCAACCAACAAAGCATACCGCGGAAAGAAACTTACCTGTTTAAGTTGAATGGTGGAAGACGCTACCCCTTTTCATTCCCGCGACCTCATGGATCTTACATGGTTCTGCCAACATCAATTAACGGATTAATCAAACTGTAAATTTCAGTGGAAGAGAAGCGGTCATAAAAACAAATTAACAGTTTACCTGCCTGTCGATGAGCATTCGGGAAGAAGAGACCAGCGAGCTCTCCACCATCGTTAGGTCGTGTGACTGTGGCATACGTATGAACAAAGAAATGAACCAGAAAGGCCTGTGATAGACACCGGAGGGAGGAACCGCTCTCTGGAGCCGGAACACTGAGCAAATGACCAGAAACTTCAGGCTTGGAAACCTATATACCATGCCGCCAAAACAACTACACTCTCCACCGTCCGATCTGGGGATCTCATCAAGGCCGTCCATAGCAGTGTTAATCCCGAGGAAGTGGCAGCCGCGTTGTGACATTAAATGTCTCAGCTACCAGAGGAAAAATATCCGCGTAGTAGGTGGGTTACGTGGACCGAGAGCCAGATGTCCTGTTTTCACACATTGCAAATTGAATAATCAAGGACGAGCAATGGGTCCGTTCACTACATACAACCAGGGTCCGGACAGCACTTAAGATATATCAAACTATATATAACAGTTATGTTACCATGGTAAAATATACTACCAAGATCATGTATCGATAGTGTTACGCATGTGATAAATTTTCTTTTTTATATATGTAACTTTAAGTTTAGTAGGTTATGACATATGGTATCAGAGCCCAGATACAGCACTGTGGCCTCTGGGCAAGACAATAATGAATGGATCCTGTGGTAAATGAATTAACAGTTAGTCATTCCATTATTACTTTTGAACGGTTTTCTTTTACAGGAGTGAGCTCTGAAGAGTGGAAGACATGAGGAGGGCAGAGAATACGTCCCGATGACCTGTAATAGGACAGGGCATGACCGGAGCAGAAAATACCCCAGAGTTGTGGGTACAACTTGGAGAGGAAGCTAGAATTACAAATCAAGCCATCCTGGAAACAGTACAAGAGTTGAAGAATGAAATGGCTCGATTACGGGAAGATAATGCTCGATTGACAATAGAGCAAGAAAGGATTTTAAAGAGTTTGTCCGATAGGCAAAACCAGCTACCTGCTAATCCTAGTGCGGAACAGCAAAGGATGTCAGAAGAGCAGAATCATCATATACCCCTTGAAGGATCAGAGGAACAGGAAGAACGCTCGGACAATGCATTCGAACAGCAAACCTCGAAAAGACAGAGGATGGAATTACAAGGGGAATTCCGCAAGATTAAGCCACCACATTTTGATGGAGAACATGAGGAAGCAGCTGAAGCATGGTTAATCAATATGAATAAGTATTTCCAGCTTTATGAATACGATCATAATCTGAAAGCACGATTGGCTATCTTCCAGCTGAAAGGAAAAGCTACCTTATGGTGGGAAGAGGTGAAGATCATAAAAGGTGTTACAGAACAAAACATAACATGGGATAATTTCCAGAAATTGTTTAAGGAAAGATATTTAACTGAACGTTTCTATGATGAGAAAGCCAGAGAATTCCATGATCTGCGATTGGGACAACAAACTATGGATGAGTTCATTACCCGTTTTACTTCCCTACTTCGCTACGTGCCATATATAAGGGAAGAAAA
>APFE031431054.1:0-22236 GCA_000404065.3 Pinus taeda
ACTTTAACGAGCTGAAAAAGACAAGCGCTTAAACTTTTTCATGAGGTAATCCCTCAGGTCCGAAAAATATTAAAATGTGTAGGAGGGATGACATTCCCAAGCACTTTAACAAGATGGAAAGGCTAATTTCTTGACAATATTTTCATATTTAACAAGTCTAAAAAGAGTTTAAAGGAGACTTGATTTTGAGGAACGAGTGGTGTTTAGGGTAGCAACTGGTTCCCGGTAATCTTGGAACTTCCCAAAACATGGTGAATTCTGTAAAGAGGTTGGCTAAAAAGACCACTCATCACAACTGTTCCTCAAAAAGGTTAAACAACCAAGTGGAAGGATATGATTAGCCAAAAGAATGGAGGTGATGAGAGGTACACAAACAAGGCTCAAAAGGCTGATAGAATGGCAATCAAAAAAGTCAATTACTGAAGGTGGGTTAATTTTTTGACAAGCTTGAACCATGGGGGAACTATGTTTGATTCAGTTTCATTTTTACACAAGCTCGAAATGACAAAATGATGCTTGAATAAGTGGTCAAAGATGTTAAATTCACTATTGAGCACATCAGATTCTTTCGTCAGTCATTCAACCTACTTAACACTCCATCAAATTGATTAGAAACACACATATCTGGACGAAAAATGAACTAAAACTAACCTTTTACTTGAAGTCCGTGAATAGTAAATATAAAGAGTAGTTTTACCTTTCACTTTCATCATTTCATTTCAAATTTGGGATTTTGGAGCTTTGGAGTGGTTTTCCCCCTCAAATTTCACCAGTCGATTTCGAGAGATCCTATGGACCATTTTTCATTCTGTCAGGACCAGGTAGGAGCTATCCCTGAGCTCTTCATTTTCATTCCATCTTTTCTTGATTCTGAGCTAGTTTTTCCACTCTTCTAGGCCCCTGGGGTTTGAAGATTTCTTTCCCCAATCATCGCACCTAGCCTATATCGAAAGGTGTGATGCATACTGAGCTATACACTGGCCAGTCAGTATGCATCTCACCTTTCTCAAAGGCAAGGTGCGTGGGTGCAGAATGGCAACTTTACATAGTATTTTTCATCAAACTTTTCCCTATTTTTGCTCAAATTTGGATCCTAATTCATATTTTGTCTGCATTTAAAATATTTGTTGGATCTAGATGGTTGTCACGTGGCGCAAACAAGAACATGAAGAGGACAACATGATTGCTTTACATGACTAGGGCATAGTTGATGCATTACAAAACTGTGGTTTGCTGAAGTTCTTCCGCATAACCAGCATGAGGCAACATATCAGTTTGTTGCATTATTTTCTCAATTCTTGTGATCCGATTGACTAGGTATTCCATATTAGAAGTAAATATATTCCTTTTATAGTCAAGGACATTTACTTTCTGATGGGATTGTCGAGGCGTGGTGCCCCTCTTTCACTATCACGATTCGCACATGGGGGTGAATCCGTGAAAGATTACATTCGTTAGTTCTATAGGGATGGATCTCAACCCAACAGAGATGGTAATATTAATATCCAGGATGTCACTGATCGAACCTTGAGGACCATTTTATTTACCTTTGGTAGATTGGCTGGTAGTGCGGCCTTACACTTGGCGAACAAATCTTACATGCAGTATGCCCTGAAATGCCTGGAACTAAAGGTGTTCAATTGGTGTGAGGCGATACTTCCTGTCATAAAAGAAAAACTCTCCAAAGTAAAGAATGGAGGAACCAAGAATTTTGGCTATGGATCCATATTGACTGCTTTTGCTTTGGAGAGGATTCCACTGATGCAGCTTCGGAACATTTCACTGGGATTGCCAGCATCAAGGGAACCACAGATGCAAAGATGGGTTGATCTTATGGCCAGACATGCTAGCGAGTCACATATTTCTTTCTCTAATGCCTTTTTCGAGTGGTTCAACTACTAGGAGATGGTACTTGTGGAGTATCCATATGTCGGGATGGATTTTCGAGGTGACTGGGATTTGACATTACCAGCTGGTGAGCAGTGGAGTGCTATAGGTAAAATGATTCAACCACATCTTTGTTTTTCAATTTTGTAATGTTTTTTGTGTTTTTTATGTTACCAAGACTAATCAAACTTATATGCGTGTGCAGATATTGGACGAGTACGACCAGTGGCATGCCCATGGGCGGCAGATGATGCTCCAATAGGAGAGGCTATAGGGAGGGCCGTCCTTCGTGATCTGGACATATCAGAGACCCTGGCAGTGTTGCAGGATTAGATCGAGGGCCCCATTCCTAGTATTCAGGATGTTAGAACCGATGAGTTACCTTTGAGGTTACAGCACCATACTAATGGCGTGCTGCGTCGATGGACCAGCCTCCTGTGCATGATCACACAGGAAGTGACATGTTATCACCAACATCACTAGTCGAGGATGTTTTTCTGCATTCATTTTGAGTTTCTTGTTCAAATGACTGATTTTACGTTGGACACAAAACATTCTTAAAAGCTATAAACAGCTATCTATTTTTGGTTTTTGGTGTTTTATTTTGGTTAAGCTATGTAATCCTGATGTAAATGTTGATGTGAAATGCTTTCTTTACAGATGCTGCAAATGTCTATTTAACATATAGTTTGCTAATGAATCAGTTAATGTGTTTATGTTTCTAGAAATGTGTTGATATTGAATGGAATCAAAATGTCTTTCCAATAACCTAACTCTTAAGAACATGCGATAAATAGTTGGGTTCCGAACGGAATAAATGCCAGTAAGCTATAGAATGGCAAGTTGTGAATCTAGCCTGACAACGAGTCGGCGTATGTCATGTGAAATGGCATCAGAGAGAAGTTCAATCAATGTGCTATATTCAACAATGTTTTTTGTTGATCGACCAATACATATCCCCCTAAAACTCACTGACTCGCCGCTTGGAGTTAAAATGGCCCAGACTGTAGAAGATAGGTTTTGCGTACTACGACTAGCTCTGTTGGCATACCCAACAAACAGTTCCAAAAAATTTGACATCTGCAACAAATGCAAAGTGGATTACGTAACCAAAATTACAACTCTAAAAGAAAACACTCAAAAATGCAGTAAAAGCATATATACAATGAGTTTACTACACTCAATCAAGCATAGTAACGTTTAAGATACAACCCGTTTTGGGGCTGCAATAGTGGAATCCCATCATAGTCGACTAGCTCGTAGGCTCCTTTTGTCAATACTCATTTAACAATGTAGGGGCCCATCCATAATGGTTCAAATTTACCAGCTCCTAATTTGTCAGAGTCCTGATCGTAAAGCAAGACCAGGTCACCTTCTGAGAAGACACAAGGCTTGACATTTTTGTCATATTGTGCCTTGACGCATTTCTTATGTGCTTCATTAGCCAACGCGACATCACGATGGGTTTCATCCAGATGGATTAGTTCCAAGAAATGAGCCTCTTCTTCAGAAGTTTCGGGAAGCAGAACAATTACAAGCTTGAGGGATGATATTTCACACTGAATTGGTAAGACTGCTTCTAGACCATAAACCAACTGAAAGGGCATAAATCCAGTTGCATTTCTCACCAAAGTCCTATATGCCCATAGAGTTGAGTACACGATTAAATGCCAATTCTGTTTGTGGACTCCAATCATTCTCTGCAGCATGCACTTAAGGACTTTGTTGATTGCCTCGACTTGTCCGTTAGCCTGTGGATAATATGGAGTAGAACTATCATGGGACAGTCCTAATTTTGCAGTTAATTCAATCATCATGTGATTGTGAAAATGCGACCCATGATATGTGACTATAGCCTATGGTACACAAAATCTAGAAACTACATGATTAAAAAAGAAAAGAGTAGTCGTTTCGCCACTGTTGTTTAATGTACGCATCGCCTCGACCCATTTTGTAAAATAGTCAACAGTGACAATAATATACTCATGCCCCCCAGTCAAGGTGGGGTTACATGTCATGAAATCAATGCCCCATTTAGCGAATGGCCCAACAACAACTACTCGATGCAGTGGTGTAGGTGGTAATCTGGTTTTGCGATCAAAAATCTGACAAGCATGGCAACTTCTGATTGTAGCTATGCAATATTTGAATATGGTGGGCGAGAAGTAACCTGCTCATAATATCTTTTGTGCAGTAGTGTGACCAGATAGATGCCCCCCACAAACATCTAAATGACAACCATTCAAAACTTTTTCAGCCTCCTCATGCGTGTGGCACCTTCGCAGAACTATATCAACACCACAATGGTAAAGCATATAGCCAACGATCAAATAGTATTTGGCTTGGTATCGAGTACGCCATTGTTCAGAGTGAGAGGTGTTAGGCCTAAAAGTTTGGGTCTGGAGATAGACTAGTATATCCCCATACCACAAACCACTTGACCATATCAGCAACAAAGTCTCATCCATGATTGATGCTTTGGATGTTAAATCGTTGGATGATGAGGGAAGGTCACAAAGTAACTCCGCAAAGACAAGAGATTTCTTTGATTTGGATTTAGTGAATTCCAAATAAAACTCCTACAAAATGGCTATCCATTTGGAATAATTTCCCCCTAGTAATTGACGTGACAGAATGTAGGTCATAGGGTTGCAATCCGACACAATGGTAGTCTTGCAAAAGAGAACATAGTGTTGAAATCTTTGTACTGCTTGAATGGCTACTAAAGCCAACTTTTCAACATAAGAGTACTTGCTTTCTGTATCATTAAGATTGCGACTTAAATAATATATAGGATGTTCTATTCCATTATATTCTTGCACCAAAACCATGCCGATGGTTGTATCTGCGGCAACGAGATATAGGTTGAAGTCTTTTTGATAGTCAGTATCATACATTAATGATGCTTTTATCAAGGAATCTTTTAAAGAATCAAAGGAAGCTTTCGCAACCTGATCTCAGTGGAAGGGTACTCCTTTTTTCAAAAGACGTGTATAACCTTTAGTGAGTTCAGCATAATGCGAAATGAACCTCCTCATAAAGTTAGCTTTCCCTTGGAGTCTTTGAATCTGAAGCAAATTTGAAGGTTGAGGCATGTCAAGGATTACCTGAACCTTAAATGGGTCGAGTCAAATTCTGTCCTTAGAAAATACAAAACCAAGTAACTGAATTGAACCAACACAAAACACACACTTGTGTGGATTGAGTCGTATGTTGTAGTGTCAGCAACGTAGAAATATGGCTCTCAAATGTTGCAGATTATCATTCCACTTTCGCGAATGAGCTGACAAATTGTTGAGATATGGTTGAGTGATGTGTTTGATGTCATGGAAGGCATAATTCATTGCCCTCTGAAATGTTGCCCTTGCGTTCTTCAAACCAAATGGTAATTTGCAATACGCGAATGTGCCTCATGGACACATAAATATAGTCTTCGACTGTTCCTGTGGGTGGATATTGATTTGATTGCATTCGAAAAATCCATCCATGAATGAAAAGATTTCTCACCTGGCACATTCATCAATTATCTGGTCGATGAAGAGTGTAGGATAGTTGTCCTTCAGACACGCTTGATTCACATCCCTATGATCGACGCACACTCTAATAGTTCCTTGTTTTTTCATTACAGCAACAATATTCGATACCCAAACAGTGAGAGGAACAGGGTAAATAAAGCCAGCACGCAAAAGTTTTTCAACCTCTGCCTTAATGGCAACGACTTTCTTCAGATGGATAGGTCTAAGTTGTTATCATACTATTTTGACATTTGGATACATCTTGATTTCATGTTGAACAATTCTCAAGTCAATGCTTGGAATTTCCTCATATGACCATGCAAATACATCTCTGAATTCGCGAAAAAGAGTGTAGTAAATTTCTAGTTCTGATGGAGAACAAGATTTTCCAGCATGAATATTCTCTACAACATTAGGTTTGGTCAAAATATTAATGGCAATAGTTTCTTCAATGTTGGATAGATTTCGCTCGGAATCTACTATATTTACAGTATTTAATAAAAAATCAAAAACTTAAGGATGATTGAGGTTGTTTGAATATTCTTCATTGTCATCTTGAAGGTGGGAACGATGATGATTATCTTCCCATGGTGTCTCTCCCATAATCATTGATTGGATGATTCCTTCATTGGTAGAATGTATACGAGACCAAGGATCAAAAGAGGTACCATATTCTAAAGACCTATCTACCCAAACACTCATTGAGTGTTGATTCGGGTTTGCCACATAAGCCTAGAAAATTAATTGCTACAAAGATTCAGTGGAGCTTAGTGGCAATACCTCATGATGATCCTCACTATCAAAATTATTGGAACTCTTCTTAAACTTAGATGATGTAGAAGAGATCATATGACAGGTTTCCACTGTGTCCACTTCTGCTAAACCAAACGGAGGTGGAAGGGAAAAAGTACCCATTAAGGACAAGTCTTTTAGGGGACCTAATCCAAAATTTTGAAGTGTTTTTGAACTTCCATGGATCAATGGAATGCTTCTAGTAGCTTGTGAAATGTTAGGAAAAAAGGTTAGTTGGTCAATGATTATAATTCCACCTTGGAAGGGAAATGCAATCTTTCTCAAGTATGTAGAAACAACGGTAGCCATAGCATAAATCCAGGGCCTTCCCAATAAGATATTGTAATCAAGGTTTCCATCAATGACCTCGACTTCAATCTCTATTGTCTCCCCCCCCAGTTCAACTTTCAAGCCACTTAAAATCCCATACGGAGTGTATGTTCTTCCATTGAATGCTTTTAATGTTGTCGATGATTGTGACAAGGGTGGTGAACCAAGAGTTTTCTAGCAACTCATTTACATAATACATGTAGGTGCCCCCTCATCAATGATAGTTCGATGAACAGTTTTATTGAGGGCTTTTACCTATATAAGGAAAGCAAGTTGGGCTGGTAACTGAGGTGTATATCCTTTATGATTTAAGGCCACTAGCTTGGAATCTGTTGGATCAATCCCACCTATTGTTGATAACAAAGCCTGCTTTTGGGAGGGACAATTTTGCAAAACCTCAAGTGTCGACATAGAGGATGGTGATTGAGCAAAATCCTCCACTATATTATAATTCTGAGTAGCTCGAGCACGAGGATTAAATGTCGATTTATGTACGACTCCCTTTGGCAGCTTTATAGTTAATTCAGGAATAATGGATGGAATAACTTCTAGCGAAGTTGTTGTCGAACAACTAGGTTGATTTGTAGCCTGGTCATTTGACAACAATGGATTCCCATAATCTTTGTTCCTTGTCAATATCAAAGCATCATTTTTCTTGTTTGAGATGGATAGAATAAGAACTTGGGATGTGGAAGCATGATCGATAGCAACTAGATTAGTTTCTAGGTTTGGAAATGGATCAGTCAACACGGCTGAGGTATTTGAAGCCTTAAAAAATTTTGCAACCTCAGCTCAATGTGGACATTCTTTCGTATAATGATCCTTGTTACATATCAAATATGGAAAATGAGGAGGTTTTTTTGGCCCATTAGGGTTCTTAGAAGATTTTTCAGGAGTTGAATTCTCCCGTTTATTCTTATTATTTTTCCCTTTCTTCTTGCCCCCTGGTTTCTTTGGATTTTTGCCTTTGTTAGATGACACGACATTAATCTCCAAGGCAAGAGGTTTCTCATTTGCATTCTGACTAGAAACAACAAGAGCTTTACCAGATGGACCTCTTTCAGTTTGTGTGCTTGAGGTACTGATCACACCGTCACCGGCATGAGAGTCCCTATTCGATTTAGGAGGAGGTAGAATGGAAAATTCTGGTCTTGGAGCGTCAGGAATTTTGTCGTAGAGTGTGCTAGACAGAGTATAGATCAATTCTAAATATTGGGCACAAGCAATGACTTGCTCTTCAGTGACAACTCCTCCTTTTTCCACGTCCTCAATGATAGATGGCAATAAGGAATTAATAAACCACTCAGCTAACAGCTGATTAGGAACATACATATTTACCATTCAACAACGATGCCGCCACTCATGAATATGATCAGATATGTGAGTAGTTGTGGTCTGTTTAAAGTTGGTAAGGAGTTTTGTTCTCGTTTTGTACCTGATGGGTAACTAAATGTGGGTTAGAAAAGTAGTGGCAAGGGTGCTGAAGTTATCAAACGAAGCTCTAGGCAATTCAATATACCATTTCGTTGTTGGACCATTGAGCATTCTCTGAAAAAGGCGAAGCCTAATCGAATCATCATTCAAGGTGTTAGATGAGCACCAAAAATGAAAAGTCATCACATGATTTGATGGATCTTCACCTGGATTTCCATTGAATTTAGGAATATTAGAGGGAAGTTTGTGAGGAATCGATGGCCACCAAGGGGTGTATGCAATTGGTTCATTCATCAGTCGGTTCAAATCTGGTAATTCTAGAGTTGCTACAAAAGGCAATTGTTCATTCAGGTTAGGTGAAGCATACCCAGGATAAGATGGAATCGCCTGAGTAGTAGGTCTTTACATACCAGCATAATGTATCTGATGTTGGTAACTTTGATAAGGTTGTTGGACATAACCAGTATAGTTTGGTTGATGAAAACCATTTTGAAAATGTGGTTGTCCATTACGTATAAAGCCTTGTTGCTCAGGTCCTCAGTAGGCTTGATATTGACCAAATCTAGTTTGAGCTTGTAAACCAAGCCCAAATTAAGGTTGGGCTTGCCGGAATCATGCTTGTTGGTATTGTACCAGCCATGGTTGTTGGACCATTTGCTATTGCCCGATACTGGAAGATTGACGAAGATGCGGATTGAAAATACCTGTTTGAGCTTGAGTTGTTCCAGATAAGGAAGCACTAACCTGAGGTTGCGATTGAACCGTAGAGATAAGTGGTTGTTGTATAGTAACCTGAGAGATTTGAGGTTGAGACACAACAGGCAGTACTTTTACTTTCGACACATTCATAATAGCAGGTGTAGTGGTAATATTTGACACAAGTTGGATCGGCCGCATTGAATATAAAACCCTTGGTTGTTGTGGCAGTATTGGTACCCAACTGCTGGATGTAAATCCAGTTGGATGTGAATTTTGTTGTAAACTCTCATATGGTTGTTCCCGTGGAGGGAACAATGAAAAAACCTATTGCCCTCCATATGGCAGCAGTCTAGTGTTTAAAGGATATATCGGTCTTTGAAGACTGGTTTGCCAAAATTGATACTAGCATGCAAGATCAAATTGCTGAGTTTCAACATAGGAAATACTAGATGGGACTCCAGATGAATAAATAGGAGAAAACCATGTTGCCAAAGCAGCCCCTAAGTGGACTCCATCTAGTGATTGATAACTAGCTGGAACATATGGTATACCAGCAAACATTGTAGGAAAGGCAATAGGAAGTTCTATCGTAGCTACATTAGATGACACAATCCTACATGTTGATGGTTGCTCAGACATGTTTAGTCTATGCAAAATATTTCCTAGTGATTCGATAGGAACTTGTGATGAAGGATGATTAAAAGAACCAAACTCAGGAGTAGAAGGATACAAATGAATCCCAGTTCCAAAATGCAACAAGGCACTAAATGGAGGATCCTCTACTATCTCCTCTATAGAAATCAAACTAGGTGGAAGAGGTAGACCGTCAAGTCCATAAAATATTTCTGGAGCCGAAGAAGGTATAGCTTCTGCAGTGACAAATACTGGAGGGGTGACACCTTCTAAATTCTGAAACACAACTTCCAGATGTTCAAGTAAGTGAACTTTAGTCTCAAAGGGAGGTTCTTGAACAACTACTGTTTCAAATGTAGCCTCAGTTTGAACTGATATAGGTTCTGGATCAACTCTAGATGGAGTTGTTTCAGGTATATAAGTGTCTACCGTTACACTAGGATCAGTTTTAATGTCCTCTTGTAACGGTGGAACTTCTTCTCTAAAGGCAAATGTACCAGAAATGGTCGAAGTAACTGTAGTCTCTGACGATGTTGAAACAAAAGTTTCAAATAAACCAGATGAATTGGACTCAATTAAACGAGACCATTTTGCCTAGATTGGCTTTTCTTTTGGAATCAAATACGGTTGACTTGCTAGTCTCCACGAACGATGGGGTTTTGATTGAATTTCTTCCATGATTTCATATTACTTGACCAACTCAAAATTAAGGGGAAAATGGTATTATTTCGAATTCAATTAATTTTAAGGATGCTTTGACACAACTTTGCTTTCTTAGTTTTAAAGAGTTGAGAAAAAGCTAAAGATGACTCTAGTCTCCTTCGATTTTTAATGAGCTTGAAGTGACAAGTGGACCTTTTCTTTCAAAGAGTCAAAAAGGAACGAAAGTGACTACTCTGGAAAGTCTAGACAAAGGGATTACCAAACCAATCGCAAAACTAAAATATACACCTTGGTGATAAATTAAAGAGAATTTACCAAGGACTTATGTACGACAGTCAATCTTCCCGAATGTTGTGTTCAGTGCATTGCGATCAATAAGGTAGCAGACTCGACTTCCTATGGATAAAGGATATAAGCCTATTGTGGTCTCCCAATATATACACGATAGTACGGGGAGCACAAGTCCGTGCCAGCACTTATCGTATCAAGGAGGAGGAATCACCGAACCTTCGATGAAAACGATAGTTACTAGTTTTTATGACGCTGGAACACGTCTCTAGCCTAGACCTCTAGATGTGTTGCATTAAGTTCCAAGGCATTGTTAAGTTCATTGAAATTCATTTTAGAGTTGATCTTGTTTAAAGTTGGCCTTTCAATGGTTCACCATGTGATTTTGATTTGAAATTCTTAAAATGCAATCTACAATGATAAACAATACTTATTTATTTTGAGTAATGAAAATCCTAACTACTAGGGAAAGAAGATTACAATTCTTTCAAACAAAGAGTAAAGAGCACACACTAGTGCATTTTCCTAAATCATTTTTCACACATAAACTAAATGCAAATGAAAATTCATGTATTTGTTTTCATTCCCGTTAATGTGAAAAATGCCAAAAAGGAAAACTAAATGCAGCAACGATCTGAAATATTTTACTCAAAGCAGCATTTTTGACAATTTCTTTTCCAAAATAGAAAGGAAGACTAAACGACACATTACAATTTTGAATAAAAATGCTTTCGACACTTCAAATAAAAACAAATCAAACCAAATACATGAAGAAAAGTTCAATTGACTATCAAGGGAAGGAAGAATCCATGACACTTCTCTTTTTGACACAAAACAACAATTACGACACTTTTTGTACCAAAGCGACAAATCGATTTAAACAACTTTTCGACAAGGGATTGTAAATGATGAAAAAATACAAAAAAAATTCCCTAATCCTAATCAATGGAGGCTGATCTATGTGATGCAAGCAGGCTTCAGTAAGGAGGCACTGTTCATAAGAAGCAAAACAACTAAACAAAACTAAAAACAAGGTCAAAAACCCCCAATTTCTAGAGTGGAAAAAGGTTCAGTCAGTCATCACACCCAGGCTTCACAGAAACAAGAATGCATCACACTTTACAAACTCGAGAGGTGTGATGCATACTGGGTTATAGTGATAGACAGTGCAATGGGCTAGGGAGCGCAACTGAAGTGGGTTTTGGCTCAGATGTGCAGTTGTTTTCAGTGAGTTAGGCTGAGCTTTGATGGACAATAAAGAGAAAAGTACAGAGGAATTTCTTGAAAGGTTACTGAGCTACCAAAAGGGCATCTAGAATTCTTGTAAGTCAAATGTTTAATTCATAAACTAAACCAGAGATTGACTGAAGCAACATTCATCTACTATGCAATTGCAGAGCAAGAGCAGTTCGAAGGCTACCTGTCTGACTTCAAGCTCTGTCTATAGTTTATAAAACAAACAATAACAACAAACAAACATCTATTTTCTCCCCATCAGAGTTGCCAATTTGTTTCTGGGAAAACTAGTGTCTTTCGAACGACTAGCCCTCTAGGTTTGGCAGCTACCCTAGAAACAACAGTTTAAAGCAATTCACGATTTCTTCTATGTGTAATAGATAAGAGAAAGACAAGGTGGAACCAACCTGGAACTTTCACTTAATCCCTTTCTTGATCTCTCTCCCCCTTGACAGAGCTTGCAACTCCTCCCCGTACTTAACCCGCTTGGAGAGTACTTGTAGAAACACAGTACAAAGATCCATCAAAACATCTTGATCTATTACAACATAAACACTACAGAATTAGATATACAATGAACATATAATAGCATTCACAAATGATAACATTCACGTTTGCACAATCATATGGAAGAAAACTTGAAGAACTTTATTAAATAGAAGGGAGAATTACAACCTAGTTGTTTGATCCAGCATCATCCTCCTAGCATCAATCCCTCTTCACCTCATGAAATAGAAAGATCACACCAACAATACAATGCTCCTTCCTCAATTACAAACTATCAGCACTTCCTTGCAGTTCATAATATTCCAACCTCTAGATCTCTTAGGTGAGGGATCCATTTATAGATGTGTGCAAGGGTGTGAGTCATCTCTAGGGTTTTGATTAGTGTCATTCCACTTGGAGATTTCTGGATCTCTTACTCATCCCTGGGTGAATTCAGAGAGGCAAGTGTCATAGGAGAAGTTTTTAGAAGATTCCATGAGCATCCACTTAGCAAACTATCTCGGACATTTGTCCATCCTTGCCCATCACACCCTATAGAAGGCCAAATCAGTATGCATCACATCTAAGCCATGTACCACTCAGTATGCATCGCACGTGGCCAGTGTAGCAGTCAGTATGGTTCAGTTTAGGCCATTTCTGGATGGTCTCTCTGGTGGAAGTTTTGGGGAATGATGTAATCAAATGACCATGTTCTATTAGTGTATGAAACAACTCTTTTAGGGTTTGATGAGCCCTAGTTTATTGACATATAAGCTTGGGGTTGAAGTGCCCAAATATGTCTATAGCAAGGAGGAGTAGTAAGAGCAAGTAAATCCAAAGGAACGGGATGTGTTGTTCGATCTAAATTACCCAAAGGAACTGAGCCAAATCTGGAACATAATAATGCTGGTATATCATACAAAAACATCCTCCAAGGGAAATCAATAGCTACAACAAGCACAAAGCAGACACCCAATACTCTCAATCCATACATTTTGGAACAGGAAAATTATGTCTCATAATTGAACATAGAACTACCAAAAACAAACAATTTATGCACAACATATGAGGCACAAGCCCTCATTTGCATATTTAATATTTATTGGCCAAAGCCAATGGATCTATTTCACTAGATATTCACCAATTGGACAACAAATTGTGAGATACACCTCTCCTCAAAAGGCCTCTCCATTATAAAATTCGCATCATCAAAAGAGCAAGATATTATCCTTCATGAAGGTCCATGGTTCTGGGGATCAACAGGGCTCTTCATCACCTCATGGTTTCCAGAATTTAATGCAAACACCATGATTGTATCAAGAATGCCAGCTTGGGTGAGGATTCATAACCTTCCCCTACACTTCTAGCATAATCAAGTGCTAGAAACCATTGGAAATATCTTGGGACGATACATAAAGACCAATGAACAAAGGAAGGAAGAACAAATATATACCTTCACACGCATATGTGTGGAAGTGGATCTCATCAAAGGCCTATCGGATCGCATCTAACTGATACACAACAAGCAGAAGTGGAATCAAATCCTAGATTTTGAGAACACAACTTTTAGATGCTGAATATGTCACCAAACAGGGTGCCTTCAAAATCTGTGCCTTGCTGCTAAGATGAATAGTGAAGGAGGAAGAAATCAGGGAAGCAACCAAAAGGATGGAAATTTCCCCCAAATGAAGCAGATGAGGAAGAGGATGAAGCAGAAAAGGAACCCATTCTGAACCAAGAAGAACAACACATACAAGAAAATGAAGAAAAACTGATAAGACACACACCAACAGAATTACAGGGCCCCAAAAATCAGATAATCAGGATAATTGAAGAAAAGAAAATTGGAGGAGTAAAACATTAATATGCTTCCAAAAATTCAAATTCAAATAAGGAAACCACAAGAATAGAAGAAAATCAACTAATTATCATCTCATCTACGCTATCTCAAGGAGAATGGTGAAAGGTAGAAGAAGAAATGGAGAAAAGTCTAAATTTTCTCCTGAGCATTTAGTTGATTGTTTATGTATAAACTATGTAATTTTGTTTTCATTAATAAAATTACGATTTTTTCCTTGGGAAATAATATTATTATATATATATAAATATTATGTTTTAATAAATTAAAAATAAGAACATAATTGTGAAATTTATATAGATATAAATAATATATTAAGAATTAATACAAATAAATTTAATTTATTATCAGCATCTAAAATAATCAAATTATGGAAGTATAAAAATTTCTAGTTTTTCATTCAAGAGTTTTATAGTTAAGATAAATGAAACTATTTTTAAATAATTACTATATATATTATATAGCTAAAATTTCTATTATTACATATGAAATATTCTTATTTTTAATTTCATTAAAACTCTAATAATATATTTAGTTAGATACTTATGTTTTACTTAAATATAAATGTTTTGGGGCTTTTTTTTAACATGTTTGATTATTAAGATTTTTTTTTTAATTGTTTGTAATTTTATGTATAAAACCAAAATCGCAATTAAAAAAAAATTGAATCAAATACATATACTATTTATATTATTACTTTTATTATTTTTAATTTTTTATTGCTATCTTAATTAAAGAAAATTTATTAAGCTTTCTAAAAAAATTTGATTTTATATATGAGAAATAAAATGAGTCTATTCCAATAATATAAATGTCTTTTTAAATATAATATGAAAGGCTTTTATAAAATTAGCTAATAAGTTTTATTAAAAAATATAAATAACTTAGTCAGTTACAATTACTTCGCATGGAAATGGTCATAAATGAATGACCTACTCTTACTTAAAGGAGTTGAATCCCACAAAAAATGATATCTAATAAATAAGCCTCCTTCCTTATATTGAATATATGTGTAACCCCACATACATATATATATTTAATTAAAGTTTATTATAATTTTTAATAAAAATTTTACTCATTAATTTTATAAAAAAAAATTATTTGGGAATTGACCTTCTCGCCTAATTGGTAAGAAAAAAAATAAAGTGGGATGTGAGAAAAGATAAATTATATTTTAAAAAATTTAAAAATAATGTATTTAACAAAGCATGTCTTTCAGATTAATCATGTCAGTATTATTTGGTAGAACATATTGGAACCAACTAATGTGCTTCATCATTCAGTAGGGATGACCACATGTTGCGTTCCAAACGTCTACTAAATAATAATGATGTGATTAATCCAAAAGACATTCTTGTTTATAATATGGATCACAAAAGCCTAAAATCTAACAATAATTATTTAATTATCATTAAGATAATATTAATAATTAGCAATGAACGGATCAAAGCCCTCACTACGGCGATTTCTGCTTTTATGAGTGAAGTCGCTGATCTGATCAAGTTTAAAAACCCCAGATCCGCCATTGATCAATCAGATCGGGCTCTCAATAGACAGATTAGCCATGATCTTGTAGGTCTGACACCCCAGATGGAAAATCGCCATGGCAGATCTGCTCTTGGAAGCACAAGAAGCCCTCGCACTGGGTCGAGGCACTTCATTGACTCTTTTCAGATCCAAATTTCTTAGCTGATAGGCAGAACCACCCTGCAATGGGTAAGTTCATTGGATATGGTGCTGGATCTCACACTGGATCTAGAATGGTGGATCGGGATCCCTTCAGGCCTTCAGAGACTTCTCTTTGAAGGTAAACAACTTGAAGACCTTCTTCCCCTCTCTTCTTACAGCATTACTAGGAACAACTCTTTGGTGGTAACCATTCATTTGAGAGGAGGTGCAGCAGGACAGTCATCCTCTGCTCATCCCTTCTCATACAAAGATGAAATACACTCTGGGAACCCCAAACCCCCGGAGGCACTTAAACCTAAGCCCTTTTTGGTTGATAAGATAGAAGAAGTTCCCTCTGTTGAACTCAACCATGAAGATCTTTCAACCCAACTTCAAGAATTTGTAGAAAGAGCCATCATTTGCAAATTTAACGGATTGCGGCCAAAATCTCAGGATCTCTATGCATGGATCCATGCAAACTGGCCTCATCATTATAAGATCAGTTTCTGTTCAAAAGGTTACTTCATTTTTCTATTTGATAATAGTAAGCATTATGAAAAGGCCTTAGAAGAAGGCCCTTTGTTCATGCGAAATGTGAGGCTCTTCTTGACTCCTTGGTTCCCAGATTTTGATCCAGCAACTGCAGTCATTACCAGGACACCTGTATGGATCAAGCTTCCAAACTTACCTGCCCACCTACGGCATACTCGTGTTTATAGAGCTATAGCCAACACCTTAGGCAATTTCATTATGGGAGATCTCTGGCGGGAAACCAAAGGTCTCTACTCATATGCCAGAATATGTGTGGAGTTAGATTTGAGCAAAGGACTTCCAAACCAAATCAATCTCAAGATAAACGACTTTGTCTCGTCCCAGACACTAGATTACGAAAACACTGCATTCTGTTGCCACCATTGCCACCAATCAGGGCATTTGTAGAACGCCTACCCATCTTTCTTGGAAAAAAAGAATAAGGATAAACTCTCCAAGTCCAAGTCCAAACAATGGGCTCCTTGCTCTCCACCCCCAGTCATGGAATCTGATTCCTCCAGCTCTGAAGATGAAGGTAGCGATGCAGAAATGGATCAAACCCCTCATTCTGTGGTCCCTTCCACCATTGGTTCGGAGTAGTCCTCTGATACAGCCACCGCTCAGAAAAGCATCCATTTGACCTCCTCTAATTCAAAAAAGGAGGGCTCCCCTATGGAGAACCCCATTATTCAAGTTGTTATTGCTCATTCACCACACGACAATTGGGTCGAAGTCAAAAAAAGAAAATGGAAAAAGCTTCGTGTTGACGCTTCTACCCTTTCTGGGTAGAAGTCAGTCTTTTCTTGCTTCCAGGCATTTATTGTAGCTTCTTGCTTATTTCACTTCTTCTCCGGAACTAAGGTTGATAGTCCCAACATTTCCGGTTGCCGGTTTTCTGTCTCTCTTGAATGTATCTTCTTGTACCATATTTTTTATTAATAGATTTAGCCCAATTCAAAAAAAAAAAAATAGCAATTAGCAAATTATAATAATAAAATAAAAAATTGTATACTATATGTTAACTATTGTAATGTGAAGATGAATAAAGAATGTGAATAAATTATACATATTTATAACAACAAATATATAAGTAGTATTATAAAAATTATATAGATCCACATTAAGTTTGAATAATTAAAATGTTTAAAGGTATAAATCTATTAAAAATATGCTTTTTTTTAAGGTAAAAAGTTTTAAAATAAGCTTTCACTTCTAAAATTAACTAATATAAATTAATAATTATATATTATATATAGTATATATATATATATAGTATATATATATAGTATATAATATAAGAATTAAACATGTTTTTCTTAACATTGTTTATATTTTTAACTTAAAAATTTGAATTGTGATAGTTATATAAAATATACAAATTAAGATCCATTAATTCTTTCATCTATTAAACACTATAGAGAGATCAAATCTCTAAAATGCAAAATTTGAAAAAATATTTATATCTAAAAATATTTGATCTGGATCCATATACAAATTACTTGCTTCAATTATAATAAAATAATAATTCATTTAATTATAATTATAATGTATAAATGTGAATTTAGGTGTGAATGTTATGAAATTACTTCAAAACAAAACCATTGTATTAGCCTAATCCCAAATATTAAGAGCCACCAGCACCACCCCTCAGTGAAGTCCTTGCAATTCAGTGACTTCTCACGTACAGTTGACAGACAAAGGTATCATACGCTTGGAGTGAGATTTTGACCTCTATACAAGTGACTAGAAATCCAAACATTGCGTCGTGCAGTCTAGAATTTTTTGCTAAAGAGATTGAGAGATATAACTCAAAAAAACTACAAGAGTTGCTTCATCATTAACATCATTAAAATATACGACACTTTACTGAACATCGATAGTAAGAACTAACATATATCAGGATTCCAGTTGAATTAAAAAAGAGCAAAGAAGTGATTGCTAGACCTGGGCGTAGGGGTACATGTTACCTTAATTTCCTAAAGTTCCAAAACTAGTATATCAGTTTAAAGTAACTTTAGAAGATTAATATCTCAATAACTTCCCACGATTTTTATATGGAGTTGTCTATAATGCGACTTTTTGGAGATTCCAGTGACAGAATCCGGCGGAAGAAATTGAGGTTAAATCTTGATTTGTTGCAGTTAAAATGGTTTTAACTGCATATTTGGATTCAGCACCCTAAAAAACCCCTGGGACACTTTGATTGTGCAGAAACTAGCTATCAAACTTGTGATTCCAATAAATTCCTGCCGGATTTTGACCGGAAAAACCCACTGGAAAGGCTTCCAAAAAGTCGCATTATAGACAACTGCTTTTTATATAATTAAAATTAACATTTTTTAGATAATTATAATTAACAGTAAGTGATTTTTCTACTTTAGTTTAATATTTTGAAAAAGGACTATTGTTTCTATCATTTTATCCACAAAATGATCATGTTAGGAACAGAATGTTCAAGATTGTGAACCGCGTTGTGAATGATCATGAATACTCCC
The DNA here is from genome assembly GCA_000404065.3 of Pinus taeda. Taxonomy (NCBI): domain Eukaryota; kingdom Viridiplantae; phylum Streptophyta; class Pinopsida; order Pinales; family Pinaceae; genus Pinus; species Pinus taeda. The sequence continues at coordinate 18,516 of APFE031431054.1, forward strand.
ACGGGAAATTAGTTTGATTTCCTATTGGGGAAGGTGCTGAGGTGTAACCATATAAAGGTTTGAATCATTTTGAAATCAAAGTGGACAGCCATATAGAGTTTCTAATAGAGTGTTAGCCTAGAATTTTGGAGAGGTTTTTAGGGGTTGTTAAGGTTTTGACAGGTCTATTTCAAGGGTGGATGTTGTTTTTATCTATGGTTTTGTATAGATCCATTTTAATTCTAGATCTATCAAGTTGTTAGAGGTATCAAATCTTTCAAAATGCAAACTTTTTACATGTTCAAAATTCTAGAAAAGATTTACACCAACAGAGATTTGATTTCTCTCAATATTTGGTAGATCTGCAACTAAAATAGATCTATATTGGGGTTCTCTTAAAACTAATCGGTTTATATATAATATATATATATATGATATATAATAACTATATATTAATATAGAATAAATATAGTAATATATATAATTTATTAAAACCATCATGATACATATAGTTATGTACATACTTCCTTAGCATTTTTTACATGTTTTATAATTTTAGAACTTAATTTTTAATATGACATGCATAGTATTTGATAATAATATTAATAAATTAATAATATAATTTTAAGATCTTAGATAAGTGATCCAAATTGGATCCTTAAACATTCTCTAAGTTTTCATCACTGTTTCAAGTTATGTCAAGCTTCAAAATTTTATGGATATCGAGCTTATAAAAAATAACCTCTAAACAATGGCAATTTGTGGTCAGTACGGAACAACAAGGACCCTCGATCAAAGCGCATAGAACCTTGGCCCATGGTGACCATGCACTAGCACAAATTGACAAACAGGAGGTCAAATCCAAAAACAGAGGTAGTTTCTGATATGCGATTAGCGCTAATCACAGGGTGTCCCCCTCAGTGAAGGAAAGCTGCAAGCACTTGGTCACAAGGAAAAGCATAAAACCATACGGAAATTGCCGATTCTGTCAGAAGATGGGTCTTGTGCTAAAACTGGTAGGATATTAGAAGGACTTCAAGCGGTAAGCCGGTTCGACTAAGTCCCGCCTGATGCCATACACTGGGTGACACACGTCCAGCGAATGAGAGAGAAAACTACTCACATCGCGTGGGTAAAGATAATGCTACTTACCCGCTCCATATGGATAGATACCATAGGATTTAGAGGCTCCATATCAATGGCGGAGAAATGATCCGATGGATGACCAGATTCGATGGAGAAATAGGCTGAGTCATATGAGATTTGAGGACTGGCATGACCACTGAGTTGACAAAGGAATCAGTTTCGTGAGCAATCTTGGAGCAATGGAAATAACAACCATTCAAAGAAAACTAACACTCAGTTTGTGAGGAAACAAGTGGCCACCTCTCTATGAAGCATTACATAGTGATGATGACACAAAGAAGGGGAATTCTAGCGGGTAGAGGCATGAGATCTAGAGAACCAAGAAGCAGAAAAAAAATAGATAGGGAGCAGATTCGCTTTAAATCACGAGCAGACAAAGAGTAAAGGCGGGAAGAGAAAGAGAAGAAGAAATCCGAGAGGCAAGAAAGAAGTGAATTGCAAAGAACAGAGAAGCCGAGCTAACCTACGGAGCAAAGGCAGCATTGAGCAGACAGAGACAGAGAGAGTCCAAGAGCCTGTGAACTCTAGAGAAGGCTTGAGAGGTTCAAGCAACTCTTCTGTGTATACCTGGCAGGTATTGAGTACCAAATTGGACTCATACCACTGAGACCAGTTGAGGTCGAGATTCAGTTAGGGGAGTCTGTGTACTCTAGAGACTTGCGCGATCCAAGTACAATCCTACTGATCATCATCTATTAAGTGAGACTCAAATTGAGCTCCTGATTGTAAAAACTTTTCTTTAAGACACAATAGAAAGGCCACCACTGAAGGCTGGACCAGGAGATGTAGCCCAAAAGGATTGGGTGAATTCCTTATTAAAGTTGTTGTGTTTATGTGTTTGCTTACTGTGTTCTCTTACTGTTTCAATGTCTATGTATTTTCACAATCTTATCAATCCGTTGCATAAAATAACATAGCCACACCCCAACACTTGAGTCTGTAATACCATCATTCTTTCTCTAAGGTCAGTTATGGGTGATTTCAAATCAAGTCGTATCAGAGCGCTATGTTGTTAAGGTTAGAAAAGCTTGTGTTGGATTTTATTGTTGAATGCTAACTAGATCAAAGCTTAAATTAAGAGAAGGAGAGTTGGTTGAAACTAACCCAGAAATTGGAAGAGTCTATTCTAAGAAGAAAATGTCAGAATAAAGTCCCTTGGGACTAGACCCCCAATTTATAGATAGCCTCTTGGCCATGAGATCCATGGTGGAGGAAATGTATAGGGACTTTAAGAAACATAAAGATGAAGATTCATTAAGCTCCAAACAAGATAAAGGAGAAGAAGAGTCTCTCCTCCATGACCACTCAAAAGGCAAAGGGAAAGAATAAAACTTTTTCACACCTCCTAATAGCCTTGAACATAGAAAGAAGACATCTTTGATTAAATTAGATGTTAAATTTGATTTACCAATATATGATAGAGAGTTGAACGCAGAGAAGCTGAATAACTGGATCAGACATATTGATGTTTATTGCAGAGTGCAGAGTATTGAATCAAACAAAAGTAAGATTCAACTGGCTAGCCTATGCCTTGGAGGCACTACCTTGGTATGGTGGGAAGGCAAGACACAAGCTGACATGAAGAAACATGGTAGGATTCTTTCTTTCTGGAGTGAATTTGTTTTTGCAATAAAAAAGCAGTTCTATCCACTAGCATACATGCAGCAAGCCATGATGAGCTGCAAAACTCTTTGCCGATTGAAAGGGAAAAGTTACAAGGTTACACCCAAGAATTTAGGAGAAGATATTTGATTCTAAGAATTTCATTAGACTCACCTGAGACTTTGTTGAAGTATATAGGTTGTCTACACAGCTACATGAGGCACACTATCCTCATGTTTAATCCCACTAGTATAGATGAGGTATATGTTCAAGCTATGCATCTAGAAGCTAGAGGAAATAATGGGAACCCAGAAGTTGGGGGATCATCCAAGCCCATTGCAAGCAAGAATAAGGAGAAAAGAAAAAAGAAATGGAAAGAGAGGAAGGTCAACACTGCACAAAAGAGAAAGTCTTCATGCACTCACTGTAAGAAGGATGGGCATGATGATGAGCACTGTTGGATCTTGCATCCGGAGCTGAGACCTAAGAAGTTTGAGGGCAAGAAGAAGAAGACTGCTGCAGCTATTCAGAAATATTTGGGGTCAGACTAAGGAGATGAAACAACCATTGCAGCCACAGGTATAAAAGGTAAAAATTCTAAAGCATCTACTAGTAATTCTGCACAATCCACTAATAATGAAAAAAATGAGAGAAAAGGACATGAGATTTTCCATATTCAAGTTATTTCCAAGCATCAAAAGATTGATACTTTGTTTGATAGTGGCTCACAAGTAAATTTAATTTCTGAAGCAATTGTAAAGAAATTGGGATTATTGAATACACCTCACAAGAAACCATACCCATTAGGTTGGTTAAGTGATAAAGCACAACTACAAGTGACTAGACAATGTAAACTTAAGTTTTGTTTTGGGTCAGCATTTGTAGATGAGGTTGAGTTAGATATAGTTCCTTTGGATATATGTGGAATTGTTTTAGGAAGTCCTTACTTGTATGATAGAAAATATATTTTCTATAGAGCTGAGAACAAGTATCT
>APFE031431064.1:0-12595 GCA_000404065.3 Pinus taeda
TCTATGGGGCACATAAATAACAATATGGGGGTAATAGGGGCACAACAATATAAATAAGGGGTATAACTACAATAGTAATGGGGTAATCACTAGTATTATAGGGACCCAACATATTCACTACCAATGTATTCTTTTGTGGCATTATTTATTGGATTGGATAATATTTCAACTCCTTGGTTAGAAAAGAGAGTCTCACCATATTTATTCTCTCCATATTATGGGTTGTTCAACGAGTTTGTGCTCCTACCATCTCCCTAGAATTTAATTCTATTGTAGTAATGATTTCTCTCACTCCCCAAATAATTATCATCAAACATGCCCCATTGAGGATCTAGAGCAATGCTTGCACCATGCTCAAAACTATAATTGTTGCTAATTCAAATTGGAGAGTCATGTATATTAGATTGTTTTCTTTTGGTGGCTCTTGCTTCGACAATACCCTGACTTGCTTCGAAAATACCCTGAGATGAGTTTGACATGATGGTCATATGAGGTTAGAAGCTACTTGGTGTAATTTTCCTTAAATCTTGAAAATAACAGAGTAGAAATGTCAATTTTTATCAATTTTTATTGAAGCTTTTGCATACAACATACGTTCTCACAACTGCAACACAAGCATGTTCCATCAATATGAATTATCAAATGATATAGGCCAAATTTCAAGGCAAATTTCATTCATTTTAGGCAAAAGAAGAATATGAAATTAAGGTCCATGCCAGGACAAATTATGTGGACAAGGTTGTTGAGTCAATACTTGTGATGTGTTTCAGAGCCATAGCCAAGGTTGGTTTTAAGAGTGTCCTCCCAAAGCTAGTGGTCTCTTGGGATGGCATTGAATTCACTATCTCTTAGGGTTGCAAGGTGGCATTGACAAAATTAGTTGATTACTTTACTATACTTTGAGAGAGAGATCTACTTTCATCTATACCTTTCTCTACCATCTTGCTTCCAAGTGAAATGGGCATTGTGTTGTGGGTTGAACCACCCTAGGGCTTTGGGTTGAGATCCCTAGCAGAGGGCAAACCACAACAATAAATTCTTAGACAATCAACCAAAATGCTTATTCTATTGTAGGAGTGTCCTTACCCAGATGTCCTTCGTTTGGCTAGATCCCACAGGGTGCAAACACTCAGCTTCTCCCAATGTTCTTAAAACTTGAAAATTATTCAAATGGAACATGCACGATAGTAGAAACATAAAGCATGTTCATGATATTAACTTAAAATCATATAAATGAATGACTAATTATACATCAATATAAGATTCATAAATGAATTACAACATAATTTGATGCATAAACACATTTAATATTGGAAATAGAACATCATTCATTTTATTGAAGTAAGCTACAAGTAAAGTGGAGAAATATGACCCGAGTCCTTCTCTGGCTCCAAGTGGAACCGTCCTTTGGATCTGTCCTTTCCTAGCCTTCAGCAATCTTCCTCCATCACTAATACAAGGATATCTCAAGCAAGATGGGGGATATCTATAATCAAGGAAACAAGGGTTTCCTGAAGCTTTGGGCAGTGTAGGAGGCGCATGGATTCTTCAGACTCGATCAGGGATAATCTCACTATAGTATCAATATCTCATATCTTCTCCCCTTCCCATGGAGGTTTATTTATACTTCTCCAAATTAGTTTTTCCAGTTGGGAAACAGTTGGGCCACGGGCAATAGGGGGTGAGTAACAAGTAAAACTCGTGAACTCCACCCGAAATTAAGGAATTTTTTTTAAAGTATTTTAACATATGTACATAGGTTGGATACATCTTGACACGCGTGTACATGGTTTTATCACAGGGAAAAGTAGCATATAGGGAATAAAACATTGTTTTTTAGATTTTGGACTAAGCCTAGAAGGAAGGGTTGCCCTAGGCCATAATCAAAGCAACAAAACTACCAAGAGTGGTAAATGGTGCTATAACACAATGTCACATTGTGAATTCCATTACCATGTAGTTTTGTAGTTTGCAAAATAGACCTATCACTATTAAGGTTGTCATACCAAACTCTTTCGCTTTATCTGTTATGTGACCATGACTATCTTCTCAGCCTACTTACAATAGGAGCTTCAGCTGTACATTACGCAAATTTGGGGGCTCTAGGTTTACTCCAGTTAGCTAAAGTCGTCTTTTCTGGCATTGTGGTCCTTAAATTTGGAGGTGTTTCACCTGAAAAAGTGGGTATTATAGAAGGCTTCAAAGGATTTGTTTTCACTTTGAGAAAAGTTCCTCGTGGCATTACTGAATTTTTCGATGACATGATGCTAGCTTTGCTCACAAAAGAAGGTTCTAGAGGAGGAACTGAATTATTCTAACTTGGTTTTGGCATGGAAGATTGACATTGTGGTTTTGATGACTACATGGATGACTTTGGTGAGGAATTTGATGTAGACAATACTACATTTGAAGATGGGTTAGAATACCTTGAAGAAGTTGCGGAGTTTGGTGTTGTCACTGAAAGTTTCTTTGTTTTTGGCTCTGATCCAAACACAATTGACCTTGACGAGCGGATTGAAGACCTTGAAGAAACTTTAGATTTGGTTGTTCTCACTCAAAATTTTCATGTGGTTGTGTTTCTTAAACCATCATTTCCATAGGATGTCTTTGGTGCATATATTATTGACCTTGATGAGGGAATGGAAGACCTTGAAAAGGCTACAACTTTTGGTGACATCATGAATGGTTTCTTTGTTATTATGTTTGTTAAACCTTTTATCCTGGAGGAGGGTGTTATCCAACATGAATTTGAAACCCCCCTCACAATTTTCGATGAAGGTTCTATCTGAAGGTTAGGGAGCTGCACATTATAGAAAGTCAATCTCATGTACCAAAAAATTCACAGACATCCCAAAAACAAAAACAACCTATTATATGTCAACATAGAACCAACAAGAAATATGGTAAAATCTAAAATTACCAATCCCTTCAACTAGTAAAGAAAAACAAGAAGAAAGCACCCAGAGGACCACAAATAGCATTACAGTAGAGAAAAAGAATAGTATCTCATCAACTATAATTGCAAGGCATAAATTAATATCATATATTCCAATTGCAGCACTGAAAGCAAATTCAAAATAACATAAAAGCAGGGACACCATTGAATTACATAATTAAACATGCCCCATTGAGGATCTGGAGCAATGATTGCACCATACTCAAAATTGTCATTGCTGCTAATTGCAATTGGAGAGTCATGTCCACTATATTGCTTTCTTTTGTGTTATAGCACCATTTACCACTCTTGGTACATCTGATGCTCTGATTATGGCCTAGGGCAACCCTTCCTTCCAAACTTGGTCCAAAATCTAAAAGACAATGTTTTATTCCCTATACGCTACTTTTCACTGTGATAAAATCATGTACACATGGGTCAGCATATATCCAACCCCCATACATATGTTAAAACACTTAAAAAAAACAAATTTCCTTAATTTCATGTGGAGATCATGGGTTTTACCTGTTACTCACCTCCTACTCCCTATGGCCCAACTGTTTACCAACTGAAAAAACTAATTTGGAGAATTATAAATAAACCTCCATGGGAAGGCCTTAGGGGAGAAGATATGAGATATTGATACTATAGTGAGATTATCCCTGATCGAGTCTAAAGAATCCCTGTGCCTCCTGCACTCCCCAAAGCTTCAGGAAACCCTTGTTTCCTTGATTATAGATATCCCCCATCTTTCTTGAGATATCCTTGTATTGGTGATGGAGGAAGATTGTTGAAGGCCGGGAAAGGATGGATTCGGAGGACGGTTTCGCTTGGAGGTGGAGAAGGACTCAGGTCGTATTTCTCAACTTTACTTGAATCTTACTTCAATAAAGGGAATGTTTTTTTATTTCCGATATTAAATGTGTTTATGCATCAAATTATGTTGTAATTCATTCATGAATCTTATATTGATGTATAATTAGTCATTCATTTATATTATTTTAAGTTAATATCATGAACATGTTTTATGTTTCTATTGTTGTGTATGTTCCATTTAAATAATTTTCAGGTTTCAAGAACATCAGGATAAGATGAGGGTTTGCACCCTGCGGGATCTACCCAAACGAAGGACATCCAGGTAGGGACACTCCTACATGATTTAGTAGAATAAGCATTTTGGTTGATTGCCTGAGCATTTCTTGTTGTGGTTTGCCCTCTGCTTTGTTGGGGTTCTCAACCTAAAGCCCTAGGGTGGTTTCAACAACAACATTTTGGTGGCTCTTGCTCGGACAATACACTGAGATGAGTTTGACATGATGGTCATATTAGGTTGGAAGCTACTTGGTGTAATTTTCCTTAAATCCTTAAAACGATAGAGCGGAAATGTCATTTTTATCAATTTTTATTGAAGCTTATACATATAATAGATGTTCTCACAATTGCAACACAAGCATGTTCCATCAGTATGAATTATCAAATGTTGCAGGCCAAATTGCAAGACAAATTGCATTAATTTTAGGCAAAAGAATAATTTGAAATTAAGGTCCATGCTAGGAAAAATTATGCAGACAATGTTGTTGAGTCAATACTTACCATGTGTTCCAGAGCCATAGCCAAGGCTGGCTTTGAGAGTTGTCCTCCCAAAGCCACTGCTCTCTTGCAATGACATTGAATTCATTGTCCCTTAGGGTTGCAAGGTGGCATTGACAAACTTAGTTGATTGCTTTACTATACTTTGAAAGAGATATCTCCTTTCATCTATACCTTTCTCTACCATCTTGCTGCCAAGTGAAATGGGCATTTTCACGCTATGAATGCCATTACCATGTAGTCTGGTAGTCTACAAACTAAAGCTATCACCAGTAAGGTTGTCATACCAAACTCTTTCTCTTACTCTGCTTGGTGACCATGACTGTCTTCTCAGCCTGTGTACAATAGGAGCTTCATTTGTACATCAAAAAATTTTGGGGAAGTTGTTTTTTCTGGCATTGTGGTCCTTAAATTTGGAGGTGTTTCACCTTAAAAAAGCAGGTATTAAAGAAGGTTGCAAAGGATTTGTTTTCACTTTGAGAGAAGTTCCTTGTGGAATTACTGAATTTCTAGACGAAATTAAAATTATACTACTGAGACCAACCCCATATAATGTTGCAGTAGAAGAAAGATTCCATTTAGTTGTGAGATTTTATAGAAAGTTCAATGAAATATTAGTAAGATTGCAGCGCTTGCCACGCATTTGATGATAGAAAATAATGTGTTGATATCATCAAAGGTGGAATGACAACTTTCAAACTCTCTATAGATGTGTACTTGAAGATTTAGTTTTGGCCCTTCCAGATTTTCACAAAGAGGTTGAGTGTGATATCTCAAGTTTGTCTCTTAGCGTTATACTAAGTCAAGCAGGACATCTGGTAGCTAATTAAAGTTACAAATTTAACAAAGCAAGAAAGAATTTTTCTCTTACACAATTTTTTTCTATAACAGGTCATTCCTCCTCTATCTAAAATTATATAGTCTTCAGATCATTGAAGCCATTATCTAGTGCCTAGTGAGTACATATTGTACATAGATTGTCAAGATCAGAAGTATATGTAGAGCTGCAAATAAAAGACAAGTTAATTACAGATTGCGCTAACCAGCGAATTTGCTAGCAAAACCTCACCTTTTAATTTATCAAGCATAGGACGAGAAAGGTTAATGTTTTGAAAGATGCATTGAGTGGATGTTGTTGGCTTTAATTAATTATGATGTATATAAGGATGATTCAAGCTTTGTGGATTTTTCAAACCTCGAAGGCAACAAAAACCTTTGTAGGTTGTATGGCACATGAAGATAACATTTATTTGAAGACAAGAAATACATACCTTTGATTTATATGGCTCATGAAAGATTTTATTTTGTGGGAAGCAATATTATATTCTTAAATGTTCTGTCAAGGATAGCTATAATACCCAACTTTTGGAGGAGAATTGTTAATACCAAGCACGGCTAAAGAGGTTTCCAAATATGTGGATAGTGTTCATTTACCTAGTTATCAAGTGGGAACATGAATATACCAATCCTTATCAGTTGCAGATAACCAATGGCAAGTTACAACACATAATAATAGATTTTCTGTTGGTTCCATCTAGATCTCAAAGAGGTAATGACACTAGTGATTATACCTATTTTGGATATTTTCCCCATGAGTAATGGGGGGGTGTGATTGGAATCTCTCCAGCTATCTAAGCAATGATTCATGTCAACCATTATTGCTTTCATTGAAGTCAACATTGTTGAATCTCTATGGAATGAAGAATTGGGGATATGAGCAACCAATGAGTATAGAAAGAAAGCATACACAAGGTAATCTTCAAATACTAATTGGACTAATCTTCATTTTGAGATTCTACAATTGGAAGTTCCCTTGGATGATCTCTAGTAGTAGTAGTACAAAATTATTCTGAACTTATCTATGGAACCTCCTTTTTTTCTCGAGTATTTGTATCAATCCCAACCTTTGATAGGTTGGGTTTTGGGGTTCTTTTCTAGCCTCTCCTATGTTGGAATCAACTGTATAACACCCAAATTATCTTTTGTGGTTAAATTAGTGACCTTGTCTTCTCCGGGGAGTAGTGTTGGATACTTTATTTTACCTGAGGGTTAAGAGACTACTTTATGAAACCCTACTTCTCTTAAGCGAGGGAAGAGAAGACTAGTAGTTGCTAGTGAATTAGCCATATTAATGGCAGCCAATGCACTTGAAGGGAAGTTGCACACAATTGGAGTGTTGTACACGAGTCTAGTTTTTATATGAAGTTCTATTTCCTTCTTCGAAGTTAACATTCTATATTAACCTGGGCATGTGTACGTGGTCAAATGTGGTTTAACCCTCTCTAGATATCTACCTATTTTGCTCCCTATTGCCTTAAGAAATTCATTGTTCCAGTGGTTAAGCATAGAACGTACCATTGTTATCTAAAATTAACAAGATGACTCTATATTTTTTATTATTATAGCCACATGCTTGAAAATGATATCCTCATGTTGCCCATTAATTTTGTGTCACAATGGATGTTAGATGCAGGTATCTTGATCGTAACCACATCTCCAAATGGTAGGTTATTAATGTCTCGCTGCCCATCAATCCCTATATTATGGGGAACATAGTAGGCCTCTTTATTTAGAGAAAGCTTCCTAACAATTTTTGAATATTAGTCCTAGTCATTAGCTATTCTTTTATCACCAAGTCTGCAACTTCCGTTTCTCTTTGTTGCTTCTGAGGATACCCATGATTCCATTTTCTTTATCACTTTCGCGAAGGTTTTGTTATACAAATCAAAATTTTGAGCAAATTATCCCTATCTTAGAAACATTTTTCCTAGTTACCTTAAGCATTTTGATTTTGGTTTGATATTAATTGGTTTCAATCCCAGAACTGACCAAGAGCATGGATATGATACCATTAATAATCCATCTCAAAATTTCTTCAAAATGTCATTGTGTCTTCTGCGTTTGTTGGTTTTTCTTTAGTGAGAGTTTTTGTCAAACATTTTGAGAGTATATTGATGTAGGAGTATTTTCTTGTTTGTCACACATTAATAAGGAGAAAGGACCAAGAAACGTATTACATGAATAAACTAGATCATAAATATAAATTATAGGGAACCCAACATATTGCTTTTCCACTGAGAGATGTAGGCTACAAACCTTTAAAGCATTATTCCTCCATTAATGAAAATCCAAAAATACATAACATCAAGATATAAACAACAGCATAGTACATAGGTAATATAGACGAACCTGGAAGGAAGTGGCTGCTAACACAAAAGTCAACACAGAGCCATTTTATAAGAATACTACAACTCTAGATCATAGAAATATGTTTCTCAGGTACACAGATAATACTTAGTCATGTAAATCAGGCCAAATACAATACATATTAGTCCAGAAATGAAGAAATACGTGGTCCCTGGGGTCAATATAGTGCCTGGAAAATCACGGTTGGAGATCTATGCTTAGAAAATGAATTATGGGAAGTTAGTAGCCTAGAATTGTAGCTTAAGATTAGCTCCTTTCACGAGGGATTCAACCCACTAGCTGGAATAAATCAGGCCTCAATGTTCAATCCCAATTTCTAAGGATGATTTTTGGCACTAATACTTGGAATTACAAGATAGGTCATCCCTCCTATAAGTTAAGAAACTCGATCCTTAGCACTACAACTCTCCCTGGCACCTTGAGACCTATAAATCAGATCTAGGATTAGTAAGCAACTTCTTCCTTGATTGCACAACTCAGCGTTGGAGATACTATAACCCTACAACCCAAATTATATTAATGATATCGAAGCTTCCTGTAAACAAATATGATTATATCTTTAGGAAATAAGAAAACCAAATCCTCTAGGGTGGCAAATGATGTCCACTGAAGAAGGAGAGATCTAGCTAGGGTGGTAAGGGGACCACTGAAACTAGAGAGAGAGAGTTTCGCCTGAAATCCCCAAAATAGAAACTCGCTAATATACCATAGAAGAAGATACAAAGTCAGTATTATCTGCCAGAAACCCTCAAAATAGAGGTACCCAAAAACATGCATTGAAGATGTCTGGGAAGCACAACTAAAACCCCATATCTCAAAATTTCTCATACGTTGTTTGAAGATGATGTTCTCTTTAGAGTGGCAGTAGTCAGCTAACTCAGAGAAGCAAACAAAGTACATAGGGGTAGCACTCAATCTTATGATTAGAAACGATAATGGAAATCAATTTAGAGAAATATACCATAGACATGTATCACAGTAGTGATGACAAAGAGGAAATGGATTCAGGCTTTACTTACTTACAAGTTAAAAATTTTGAAATTTCTGTGAAGCCTTGGGTTTCCACCTAAAATAGATTGACTGCTCCTATTATGACTTCTTAAAATGATATAGAAAATAATTTATTGGTTGTGCAATAGGGGAATATCCAAAGGAGTCACACTTGTTGCATGTTTAGATTCAAACAAACTCTAAATGTCATAGCTTCAACAACAGATGGAGTGTGAATTCCAACAAAAAGGTGATTTACCATTTTCACAGGGATGCTAGCTCGAGCTCCACCCTTGATAATGTATAGTTTCTCACGCAAATATGATGAAAAATCACTAGTGTGCTTCAATGCTTCATCAATTTTGGAAGGCATTATAGGTAGCTTTCCCCTAGCAGCCTTCACCACATCACCGGATACATGGGCATCAACCATCTTAAAGTCTTTTCTCTCATCTCCCAATCGTGTCCCTAATTCTTTTATAAACCTTGGTGATACAGTTGAATGTAGCACTATTGATGTCCCATCTAATAAATCTACAACTAACCCTCCTTCTCCAAACAATGCACGTCCAACCTGTTTTTTAGTAGTGACCATAACTATGAGAACCTCAGCGCCTTGTGAAACTTTCATTGGACTCCCTTTTTCAATTCGAGATAAAATTGGTTCATATATATCAAAATCACAAACATGATAATTTGATTTAATAAGCTGTGTTGTCATGCTATATCCCATCACTCCAAGGCCAATGAAACCAATATACCTCACTATATTGGAAATGGCAATAACTTCTTGCACAATCTATTGGGGAGAATAAACTTCATCTTGAGCCACAACATTGACACCTGCCATCTTTTGCCAAATCTTGACAGTTGCAACATAAACTTCCTCAACATATCCACAAGTTGAGTCATGAATAAATTGTTGATGTGCTACAACAGCCAAAGGAATAGGAAAAGCTAGTGACTTGGTTGTTAGGTTGTGTTATATGCTTTCCACAACTAGCCCATGTAGTTAACCAGGGGATTAGAAGGGGGGCGAAGCGCCCCCCTTCGTTGCGCTGATTGCGTAGCGGGGGGGTCACAGGGGGTTTGAGGGGTGCAAGTAACCCCACTCTATGAGGTGCCATGAAAAATTTTGTTTTCGACCCTATATTAGGTTGAGAAAACCTACCTATGGTTTTGTGTATGTTTTTCGCACATGGTTTTGAACGCGATGGTTTTCGGTCCATGGTATCAGATGCTTCGGCATGTATAAATATGTATTGTAACATTAAAAGGAATATAATGAAAAATCAAGTTGGTAGTCCCGGTTTTGGGATCCAGGGGCAAATCTCTTGTGTATATGTGTTTTATGTGTTATGCCCTCGCATTGTTTATTGTCTGTTTTTTAGAATTCATATGCAGGTAATTTCTGTACAGGGTTAAAACCTACATTTGGTATCAGAGTTGTTTTGGCTTCAAGGGGATGCCTTTGTTATTGAGGGGTTTCGCTCGGGCCTGTGGTAGACCCTGTTCAGTAGGAGATCTATGGGATCGATTTTGGTGGTGAAAGAATATGGTGAGAAGTGGAAAGATAGAGATCGAGAAATTTAATGGTCAGAGTTTTGAGTTATGGAAACTCAATATGGAGGTTCTATTGGTGGATAAAGATCAGTGGATCATGGTAGATCCAGGTACTAAACCAATGGGAGTGTCCGATGAAGAATGGAAGAATTTGGATCGGAAGGCTAAGAGCACAATACGATTGTGTGTCTCAGACTCAGTATTGTTGAATGTATCAGGGGAAGCTACGGCAAAGGCTTTGTGGGACAAGTTAGGGACTTTGTACCAATCTAAGTCTCTGGTGAATAAATTGTTCCTACAGAAAAAGTTGTATAACCCAAGGATGAAAGATGGAGACTCAATGACAGAACATCTGAATGCATTTAATACTGTGGTAAGCCGGTTATTATCTATTCATATTAAAATTTCAGATGAAGATAAGTGCATCATTTTGTTGTGTTCTCTACCAGATTCGTTGGATAGTCTGGTTATTGCAATAGGTAGCAATGCAACTCCCTTGCAGTTTGATGAAATAGTCTCATCCTTGTTGATGAAGGAGATGAGATGGAAAAATATGGAGAGGCAGAATGGTGATGCCTTGTCTATACGAGGACGGACCAAGAATAGAAACAAAAATAAATCATCGAGTGGGAGATGTAAATCTAGAGGGAGATCTAAATCTCTAGGAAAACCTATAAAGGTGGTTTGCTGGAAATGCAGAAAGGAAGGGCACTACAAAAGGGACTGTAAATTTAAAGCTCTTGACAAAGGAAAGGGATTTGATGATCCTCCTTCTGTAGAGGCAAAAACCACCTCAGATGAAGGTGGGGATTTGTACTTGGCTTCTTCAAGTACACATGTAGATCATGAGGCATGGTTGATTGACTTAGGTGCATCCTTTCACTTCACTTCCCATAGAGAATGGTTATGCAAGTATGAGAAATACGATGGTGGTGATGTCTTCTTAGGGGATGATAGGAAGGCTAGAATTGTTGGTCGTGGAAAATTAAAGTTGACA
The DNA here is from genome assembly GCA_000404065.3 of Pinus taeda. Lineage (NCBI taxonomy): Eukaryota > Viridiplantae > Streptophyta > Pinopsida > Pinales > Pinaceae > Pinus > Pinus taeda. Next base: position 11,283 of record APFE031431064.1, read on the forward strand.
TTGCAAGGTGGAAGGGTTAGAACACTTATGGGTGTTCTGCATATTCCTGCATTGGCCAGAAATCTGATTTTTGTAAGCAAGTTGGATGATGCAGGTGTAGAAACGGTGTTCAAGAAGGATACTTGCAAAATGGTTGGGGGGGCACTGGTATTGATGCAAGGAGTTTGGATTGGAACTCTGTACAAGCTGCAATGTAGCACTGTTATTGATGGGTGCAATAATGTTGTGGTTCTTGAAAGTGGGGCAGAAAATCTAGTGGTCTTTGGAGAGAAGACCATGCTGTGGCATCAAAGGCTTGGACATACTGGAAAGAAGGGCTTCGAATACTTCATGGTAAAGGTATGGTAGAAGGTATTAGTAATAGCTCTCTGGATTTTTATTTCTGTGAAAATTGTGTATATGGGAAGCAGAATCAGGTGAGTTTCCTCTCTGGTGGTAAGAGGGCGAAACAGATATTAGAGCTTGTGCACAGTGATGTGTTTGGACCTATGAAGGTTCTATCACTAGGTAAGTCTGTGTAGTATGTATCATTTATAGATGACTTCTCAAAGCATACATGGATATACTTCCTTAAGAATAAATATGAAGTCTTTGACAGGTTTAAAGAATTTAAGGCTCTGGTGGAAAACCAGATAGAGAACAGGATAAAGGTGTTGAGGACAGATAACAGTGGAGAGTTTTGCAGTAAGGAATTTGAATAATTCTGTAAAAAGTGTTGTATAGCACAACAGAAGACTACTCCATATACACCTAAGTGAAATGGAGTTGCAACAAGAATGAACAAGGCATTGATGGAAAGGGCAAGAAGCATGCTCACTGGTGCAGGGTTAGGACAAGAATTCTGGGCAGAGGCAGTGGAGATTGCATGTTACCTGGTCAATAGATCACCTTCATCAGCATTGGAAGATAAGACTCCACAAGAGGTATGGACTGGTAAGAAACCTTCTCTTTCACATATGAGGGTATTTGGATGTGATGCATATGTACATGTTCCAAAGGAGAAAAGAACCAAGGTGGATAGTAAGTCTGAAAATTGCATCTTTATTGAGTATAAGGGTGGTTTAAAGGGTTATAAGCTTTGTAACCCAGTAACAAGGAAGGTTGTGTACAATCGAGATGTGGTGTTCAGAGAGGTGAAAGATGTTATAAACATGAAGTCTAACCAAAGAAACCTGAGAAGATAGAGCTTGAGCTAAAGGAGGAAGAATCAGACTCTACAGCAGAGGAGGAATCAGAATATGAAGAGCCACAAACTCTGGGTGTGAGAAGATCAGTTCAAGAAAGAAGGTAGCCAGAAAGGTATAGTCCATTTG
>APFE031431072.1:9371-42022 GCA_000404065.3 Pinus taeda
CATTTGGTCAATTTGTTTCTTCATGCAAGAGGATTTTGGATGGAATCCTCTTTGACAGTAGGTGCATCTATTTCCTTTCTTCCCTTTCTCATTTCTCGAGCTGAAGGAGTCATTGAAGGGCTTGGTGTACCCTTCCTTCTTTGGATGGCAATGCACTTTTCCCTTGTCTTTTTGCTGCTAATTTTTCTGACTTGAATCAGATTTGTGATTTTAATTGTGGCTTCTATCATGCACAACAAGTGCATGTGCTTTTGGAGGTTTGATTTTCCCCATGCCAATGAGTTTATCTTGCTCAAAAATAAGGGACTGCATAAATTCTTTGAGAGAAGGCATAGTGTAGGATTTACCTGTTGCGAGCCTTACTGAATGAAATGTAGACACAAAGACGAAGTATTTCGGTCTGAGCTTTGACATAATAGAGATAATTTGGTGACTCTCCTCATTGGATTTGTCAATTCCACAACCCTTGAGTTGTAGCAATAGATCATTATATTTAGTGAAGAATTCTTGAATTATATCATAGTTCCGTGGATCCAGTGATAGCAGCTCCACTTCGAGCATATGTCCTTTCATCTCATCTTGTTTCCCGTAGAGATTTCCAACCTTTTTCCAAATCTCATTGGGAGTGTTGCATGCAGATAGATGAAACTGCAACTCTGGGGAGATGCACATGCATATGGATCCGAGGGCCTCATCCATACAGTTGAGGTACTTGGATTTCTCTATGGCTGAAGTGGGTTCCACTTCTGTAGCCATGGTAATATTGTACAACCCTTTTTGATGAAGGTATCGAGCCATTTGGTCCTTCCATTCGTGATAGTTGTACGGTGTTAGGATCGATGCTTTGGGAAACTCCATTTTTCTGTCAATCTTCGATCTTCGAGCTGTAATACCTGCAAAATAAAGTACTGATGCACCTTTTATATAGCAACCTGTGAGATCTGATACCATGTAAATGTGTTAGAAAACCTGCACAGATGAATCTAGCTAGTAAAGGTTGAACACACAGCTTTGCAGAGCAAAAACACTAAAAGAAAATCGAAAGAAGAAAAGAATCATTCATTAGAAAATATGTTACAACGCTGATGATATAGCATTACTGGGTGAAGATCCCGAGGTAATGCACTATAGAGGTGATCAATGAGAAGACTCAACACCTACAACAAGTTCCGGAGATAACTAGTCAGTTGCGGAGTTAAAGAACGAGCAAATCAAGGAGTAAATCATGCAAAAGGAATCTTGCATGCAATCCTATGCTCTAACTAAGAGTTCGCATGTAGATGTGTAGTAGTTGCATGTAGTTTCATGCTCTAACTAAGAGTCTGCTTGCATGCAATCCCATGCTTTAACTAAGAGTCCGCATGTAGGTGTAGTAGTTCCAACATTAAAACAATATGACAATATATTAATATGTACATTATGTGAATAGAATGCAATCCCACTTTTCTACAATATTTATTTTAGTGAATGTCTAATATATTTATTTTTAGTCCATGTCTAATATGGTATAGAGCATAGTTACTAAGTTCGAGTTCGAATTTGAATTCGAATTCAATTCGATACAATAAAAATTCGAATGAAAAGAATTCAATTCGCAAAAAATTCGATAATAGACATCATAAAAACATTTTTTTATTAATTTTTTTCACAATTTATTTTGAATTATGAATAATTTTTATTAATTTTAAATAATATAACAATCTTATAAATAAAATTATCTAAAAAAATTACTATTCATTTTTTCTTTCCAAAACATCAATGCTTACATAAATAAAAACTAATTGCTTAAAATTAAGTTACTTCACACATTTCAGTTTCAAGATTGAAAAAATAGATTTTTTCTAATATCAATTTTACCTTCTATTTTGTTATGCCTTTTTAACTTTTTATTTTTCTTCTTTATATATGCCATCTAAAGTCTATTTATTTCTATACATAGAATCTTAACCGTAACATAGAGCAACTTGGATGGACACATGTTGGCTAAGCATTCTCTATTTGAGCAAGGGAAATTAGAAATGTTCTCTAGTCGGTGGAAATACTACGAGTCTCACCCTCCTTAATAATACCAAGTCCATCCACGTCAGTTTTATTATTTGGGAGAATAAACCAAAGCTAATATATTTCCCTCGAATCGAGTTTAACCGTATTAATCACCGAACCAATTGAACTGCCTAGTATTCGAATTTTTCAAGCCAATTCGGCCGAATTTGGTAACTATGGTATAGAGCTTCTGAAAGATGCTGAAAAGCTAAGATTAAAAGAAGATAAGATATAAAAATGATGGCGAATAGGAATTAAGACAATATATCAATATATACATCATGTGAATAGAATGCAATCACACTTTTCTACCATATTTATTTTAGTGAATGTCTAACATGGTATTAGAGCCACTGTGTGTGGACTTCATGATCGCTAATTTTGTGATTTTCCCTTGGCTAGAGCGCTCCTCCTTACCTAGCTGAATGATTATTCTATTCTTTGTGCCTTTCTACTTTGTCCACAGACTAGTGCTAAGAGCACCCTTTGAGCAGGTTTATCTGCACCTCAACAAGGATTTCTCTATCATTGTCCATCCACCACATGTCTGACATCTGACAAAACTCGGTGTGTTGCTACCAGAATCTAAGACATTCCATTTGATTGTGGAGGTGCCCAAGCGCATGTGATCATTAGCAACCTCTCTACTAACCAGACATATCTCCTGGCCTTTATTTCATCTTGGCTTGTCAACTCTGCCTCTCTTGTCATGTCAGATCTGTACATGAATCTTATGTGTTCAGAAACGCTTTTGTTATCTATAGGCGCAGATGAGCAACATTCTTTTTGAAGGCATCATATCTGTAACTTCTTGCTCTGATCCCTTATTGAGTTACCCTAGAAGCCATAGTGGTGGAGAAACCTAAATGGAAAGTTCTTTTCTAGTTTTTTGGTTTTGATTTTTTTGGAGCATGCTTGGAATTTGACGTCCTGTAAGACCTATTTTAGGTTTTAGACGTATTTTACTGTAAGAGAAAACTTTAACTTGTATATGACTCTCTTTTATATCTGCAAACCATCATAATGACGTCTGATTTCAAATTTAAACCATAAAAAATTACAATACCCATACCATTTAAGGGATTTCCCACTTAGCATAAATTTAAATACAAGTAGTTAGCTGGACTCTCAATCTCTCCAGATTGTCCATATTAAATCCACAACTCCCTGATAAAGCATAATTGTATTAAATATTTATAACTGAGAATTTAGGTTTCCAACCACTATTCCGCGTTTTCATTCCCTTAGTAACTCCACTCTCAAGCTCTCGTGCCGACAGTAACTCCAACACGGTGAAAGCTTATTCATCAAAATTCAATACCATATAACAATAATTTAGTGCACCTAGATGGTGTTGTAATGTAATCTTTCTAGAATACAACCCCGTAGAAATGTGATTCCCCAATCCCATCTTCAACTATGCCTCGCACACCTGGGCCCTTCCCATTTCCGACAGGATTCCATCACAAACCCTGTAAGGACCTGTAGTCCTTGCACGTGCTCCTGGCTTGAAGTGTGATGACAAACAGAGGAGGAACGAGCTCAGACTTGCATATACAATGAAGTTATGTTATAATGAACGCATAAAGGAGGAGAGCGAGTTATTTATAGGCGTGGGAGCTTGGTTAATCACCCATGGGGCCGACCTATGAAAGTAGCAAGGCCGACTCATGTTTTGAGTGTATTTGCGATGAGGATGAGGGCATGGGCAGGTCGGCTAGGCAGCCACGACCTCGCCTTGCCACTCATATAAACTAGCATGTGGTGGAGGTCATTTGAACCATCGCTCAACAAAGGAACTCGCTCATCATGTGAAGAAAAGACGAAGGTCTACTGTGGACGCAGCAAAGAAGAGGAAGGTGCAGATTTGGATGATGCGCTCGCTCTTGGGCAAGGCCGCATGGAGATAATGCGTTTCTTTGTTTTGGGTGAGGGCGAGTTATGAAACCAGCTCAAAAAAGATTGAAAAGATAGATCAACGCCTTAGAATTCAGCCTCTTCGAGCGGGCAACCTCCTTTACATTACATAAATGAACAATTCTTGGATGATTCAAATGACAAAACCTCCTTTCTATATATAGGAGTCTAAGGAGTCACAATATAACCAGCCGACCTAATAATAATAATATAAAGCCACAAAAATAACAATAGAGGGATTCTATGGGGCACAGTAATAACAATATGGGGAAAATAGGGGCACAACGATATTAATAAGGGGTACAACTACAATAGTAATGGGGTAATCACTAATATTATAGGGACCCAACAAGGACAATGTAGTAGTTGAATTTCTTTCTAGGCTAACTATTGATGACAATTGCACTCCTACTAAAGATTGTTTCCCTAATGAATGTCTTTTTTCTATTTCTACTTACTCACCTTTGTATGTAGATATAGGCAATTATCTTGTTGCAGGGAAGTTTCCCCAGTATTTTTCCTCCAAGGAGAAAAGGAAAATCATACAACAAAGTGCTACATATACCTGGATAGATGGGAACCCCTATCACATTGGACCTGATTTCCAGATCAAACGTTTTGTTAGAGAGGACGAGGTCTTTGATATCCTCAAAGCCTGCCATGAGGAACCTTGCGAAGGACACTTCACATACAAATGGATAGGATACAAATTCCTTTCAACAGGGTACTACTAGTTGACAATAGTTTGGGATGCCAAGAAGTTTGTGAAGGGATGTGATAGTTGTCAAAGGATGGGCCAACCACTACAATCGGATGAGGTGTCGTTATAGGCCCATATCATCATAGAACCTTTTGACAAGTGGGCTCTAGATTTTGTAGGACAAATCGATCCTTAATCTAGACAGAGATCCTACATCTTTGTCTCTACTTACTATGCCATGAAATGGGTCAAGGCGAAGGCACTAACCAGAGCCACGGAGCAGGCTATCTCAAACTTTCTCTTTGTAGACATCTTCGTCTAGTTTGGCATACCAAAGGAGATAGTCACAGATCGAGGGCCACAGTTCACATCTCATAAGATCCGGGAGTTGTTCGAAAAATAGAAAATCCATCACAGAATCACAACGCCTTACCATCCATAGCCGAATGGGTAGATAGAAAGCACTAATAAAGTCATTGAGGGTATCCCTATTAATACTATGGCCAATCATCGAAGAAATTGGGCTGACAAACTTCTAGAAGTGTTATGGGCATACAAGAATACATGGAGGAACACCATTGGATTCTCACCATATGAACTTGTGTATGGCAAGAACCCTTTATACCCCATTGAATTTGAAATCAAAACACTAAGGACAACATTGTAGGTCAATTTGGATTTGGCTACAGCACAAAGGCAGAGATTGAACCAACTCAATGAATTGGAGGAGAAATAGTTGGCTACTATCCAACAAACAGAGATTATCCAGCAACAGAGAGCTAAGTGGCATGAAATATTTATGAAGAAGAAACAGTTCTAGAAAGGATATTGGGATTTCTTATACGACTGAAGGTTTAAAGACTTCAAGGGTAAGATCTACACTAGATGATTAGGTGCTTATGAGGTAGATGCAGTCTTTCACAATGGGACTGTAAATTTGGTAACTATTGATAGTGTAAGGACACCATTACTTGGAAATGGAAACTGTCTTCGGTTGTATCAAAAACCTACCCCGAAGGATTCATTTGTCAACATTGTCACAAATTTGGGATTTATAGATTAGGGGAACAGGGGAAAGCCTCCATGTGCTGCAAAAAATTTATTTTTTCTAATAAGTGTAACAACTGAAAACCACCTAGTGGCAGCTGTTACAATGTCAAACTAAAAAACAAAACAAAATAATAATAATAATAATAATAATCTCGTTGTGAAAAACTTTCTCAGGTGCAGACGGACACTTTTGTAGTAGTTGAAAATCACCTGGTGGCGGCTGTTACACCCTCTGTAACAACATTTGTTATTCCAAAGTATATCATGCAATAAGTGCTCTTACACGATCTTCTGTTCTTTATCTTTTTGAAGAAATTAAATTAATATATATCAGTCATCTTGGTTGTTACACTTGTAACAGCCAACGACTTTTCAGGAATAAAACGAGATATTCTATTGTAATAAATAGTAAAAACATCACCGTGAGCCTTGTCATTAGATTTAAGTTCACATGTCTCATTGCCCAAGAATGATTCGACACCGCACTACCCATTTCTTCGTCCCATGACACCCAGGTACGTCATCAAAAAGGTAATATTGAATTCATTTTATTTTGTAATTATGGCAACTTAACATGACTATTGATAGCTGAGGGCGGCTGTCATAATTAAGCTAAGGGGGGGGAATGAATCACATTGTGACATGAGCATCGCATGATTTGTAATTGTTTGAAAAATCCATCAATTAAGGCATGTGACCTGATAATTATCGTTACTTAATGTCGAATCATACCAAAAAGGGAGGGCACCATTGACGAGACCTCCCCATGACTCACCATTAAGGAAAAATTCATTAAGCAGTACGAACCATGCATGCCAAATCCTAATCCAAAATCTTCACTTGTGCCACCCGTCCACCCTACCATTTACCCCTACTCGAAGTGTTGAATCCCCATTCAGAGTGTTCAGAGAAAAGGAAGATAGTAGTACAAGCTCAAATAGCTAGAGTGTGTGCGAGAGGGAAGGATAAGTAGGTGAAATAACACTGAATTGCATAGGCAATGGGAGGAGCAGCAATACACCATGAGCCAGGGTCTATACAAGCCCTAGAATATTTCCCTAAAGAATGCCAGGTTTTCAAAGATGCAGGCTAGTTCGAATTCTTCTAGAGATTATAAGGATCAAACAATGGCGTGGCCATGGAATTTGCAAAGAAACTGGAAAGAAACCAAACAGAAGTTAGAGGATTGAAATTGGAGGTCATGGAAGAAGTTATCGCTAGAGTAAAAATATTGCTAGCAGAAGGGAAGAGATGCTTTAGTAGGAAGGTTAAAGACCCCTCATTGAAAGGGGATTTTATTTAGGAAAGCAAGTCATTCTTTAAGAAAGGCAAGGGAATTGATAGGCTGTCACTCCCCTAGCCATGGGAAGATATTTCTCTCTTACTCATTAAGTACATTACTTGTGAGGAAAGGGAAACAATTCTGTTTAATTACCATTTCCCATTACTGAACCATCTCCTCCATCAGCAGCTAATCAACCTTCCTTATTTCTTGCTAGGTAATATTAGACATGTGGCTGTGGCTGTGAAAACAACTGCACATCCAGAAACATGTGTTATGAATCATGGCCTTGTTAAACTCATTGTGCTAGATGCCTTGAGCCAATAAGGCAAGAATTGGGAAGAGTTCATGCAGAAAAGGCCTAGGACCACTCGCAAAAGGAAAACAAATACGGTTGGGGAAACTCCAGAGATTACAAAGGAACAACCCTAGTCCTCGATAGCGAGGGTCAACAAGAAGTTGGTTGATAAACTGATTGGCAAAAGAAGGCCAAATAAGAGAATAAGGGTTAGTGGGCACCCAGAGTCCCCATCCATGTTGAGAAAGGACAAAGAAGCAATCGAGTAGAAGGACGAGGAACAAGCTTAGCTAGAAAAATCTCGTTCACCTAGTAAGAGCGAAACCGAGTCTTTGCTGTCAAAAATTGAAATTTTAGAAAATGAAATTAAAGAATTGAGGGAACAACTAGCAGTAGGAAAGGCAGAGCCAAGAGCCCCAAGGCTAGATACTTTGGCAAAAGATGTGGATAGGGCCAGAAGGGGAGAAATCCAGGGCATTATATGGGTAGCCTGTGCTGAGAAGTTGGTCGAAGCCAGATTCAAAGTCTGTGCAACATACAGTACCTCAAGGGGGATTCAAATTGAAAACTAGGAAGCTATTACACTAGAACCTATCGAGGACATTGCTGATACACAAGAACCAACAACCAAGACAACACAATCCATAGAGAGTGATCAAGTAATGGATACATAGGAACCCTTGGCTGACACTGTTGTTTCACCAGGAAGATCAGTGGAGGAGAAAATCAGCCAAGAGGAGGAAGAGAAAGATAATATACATGAGATGATGGTTAGTGCTGCTGTTACACAAGAACGAACAGTAGAGACTGAAGCTGGTCTGAAGGAAAAAAATGAACAAAAGCCTATGGATATCACTGCTACCACACAATAACCAGCAGTAAAAATGGAAGTTGACCAGGAAAATAAAGAAATTGTGACAAAACCCATTGACAAAGCTATTGTTACACAAGAACCAGTAGCTGAGGTGGGACAATTTTTCCCTCAAGAGGCTGCTACACCTTTAATTGATGATGCATGTAGGGGAACGCTGGGTCCTATTGAAGGATGGTGTTTTGAGAAATTGTTGTTATTGGCAAAACTGCAAAAATGGAAGGAGATGGCACTCTCTCTGCAGGAGGGAGTGATCCAAATCAAGACGCATAAGAGAATGATGGATTCCCCAAGAGAAAAATGGTTGAAAGAAGAATGGGAAAGAGAAGAGGAGGAACGAAGGCATAAAAAAATTATGAAGAAAAATGATGAACAACTGCATCAACTGGATTAGGAGGTCTCTGATGTGATGTTTGATAAGACCAAACTCCATGACCTTGTTCTAAGCCTACTAGCATGCAGGAAATCATCCATGTCATGCCCTCTCTTCCTGTGGGAATGTTACTACTCATTCCAGTTAAGGGAAGTTTACGAGAACAGGTTGTATATGGGTTATTTAACCCACACTTTTTTGGAAATTTTCTGTTCCTCTGATTTTTATGATCAGAATTTGGTGTGCGAATTGTTCATGCACAATATGATGTGTGAACATGTGAGCACGAGGATGGTGGTGAGTGTCCTTTCTTTCATGGGAGGCTTGAAGTTGCGAGTTTTCCTCTCATTTATGAGGAATCATATTGAGTGGAAACTTGTGAAGAAAACAATAGAGATCAATGAGGAAAAGACACCAATGTGGGTCAGGGCTGAACCAGGAATGGCTTACGAACACTAGTGAGAGTTCAAATGGTTCCTGAGCAATCCGAAAATTAGAGATAAATCAGCCATTTACAGAAGGAGAATCACGAGGATCTACCTCAACTTGTTTGCAAACATGAGGAACCAAGCGCTAGTCGGATGCCTCAAGTGCACCAAGGCATGTAGTGCAAAATTGCAGGAAGGAGACCCCTTTGAGTACAACAACTTTGTTGCTACTGTTACATGGGTGTCGAAATATGCTCAGATTGTGCTGACACTGGGGGCATTCTGGATTGGCCTCAGGTTCAAATTCGCTTTGATCTGGTTGCCATTGGAGGAGTATCAACTCGATTATCAGTTATGTGATTATGAAGAGGAATCTTGGCCACATGAGTTAATGGCCAATCAAGGATTCAGAGCTTCAGGAGATGATACTGCTCGTGCCTACAATTTCATAGATTTCCACCAGGGGCACAGTAGAGGGAACTGAGATTCTGCATGGGGACATGTAGTTGCTTTAGTTGGGGGGGGGGGGATGTTGGGTGTGGCTTTTTACCTATTTTTTGCACATTCTTTCCCCTATTTTGACCTTTTTGTCCTCTGACCCTATGCCCATATATAACCAAACTCCTTGTTTTCTTACCTTTTTAATCCATTTTACTGTCATGTTACTTTTTTATATTTTACCAAATAATACAAGGCTTTATTCCTTTTTGTGGGTAACTGGGAGAGCACTGAAGGAGTATTTTGGGAATTTCATCTTTTTTCAGGTGTTAGCTCACAAGAGTGGAGTTATGAAGCAAACAGGCAGTAGGGATTAAATGCAAGAAAGGGTAGAATTATTCATTGTTACACCTATGAGTGTTGTTATGGATTGCTGCTACATACAAGGCGATGTTACAGATTTCTATAACACATTGGATGTTGTTACAGGTTGTCGTTACACATCAGATGCTGTTACACCTCATGTGGGTCCACTGTGACATCAATATTGTTGTCATCAGTTATGTCGAGTCATCCTGAAACCATCATTTGCTCAATGTTGTTACACTGAAGATGGAAATGTGGGTACTATTCCACATAATAGTTGTTGACAATATGATTGTTTATTTTTGAATCAAGAAGACTAAAGCAGTTGCAACTGACGTATCTTTATTTAGCAATAGGTTGTGGCTTCTTTATTTTTGATCCTAATCTATTTTTCTAATTTTCAGGTTGTAATAATTATAAAAGACTCAACTTTTTATGTATTAGTGGATGTCATATAAAAGAGTACCGTTACTCTATTTCTGTAATCCTAAAATTATTTAATATCAATTGGCACAGTGATGTTGTTATTACTTTCCAACTGATTCGCTAATCACTTTTTGTATTCTTCCTACGCCATACTAAGGAGGAAGGGCCCCCATCTTTGGCAGGGATTGTAGTGATTAGGTACTGTACATTTCAATTTAGTTCATTGATTTATGGTTTCTTGCTGTTGTTGTACAAATTGTGGACTGCATTCGTTGTTGTTTCTATTTACCTTATGTTGTTACACAGAGTTAATCAACAGTGTAATAGTAACTAGCTGGAATATATGTTAGATATTATGTGGCACGCCTTCAATAGCTGTTATTTTTTATTTAATTATGTAGAGTGTTTTTTTATCTACACACATGGTTTGATTCAACAATTTAGATCAATGACATCTTTTACAATTTTTTTGCATTTTCTTTTGCTTGGCTGGAGTGTATCGGCACTGACAGTGAGAACTCCATTGAAACAACAATACCTACCCTGGGTTGACAATTAATGTTGTAGTTTGAGTCAATTAAGGTTGATTAAAACAACACTACAGATATATTAGGCATGTTGTGCATCAAATATATCAAACTACCCAAAAGTTGATGGAAAGAGTAACATTGACAAGAAGAGTAGTACAATCAATAACTAATTTCACACTAGATTGAAATGACATCGGTGTAGGTTTATAATCATTCATATCAAATAGAGAAAATAAGCATATTGATCCTTAGGCTTTAAAACAAATATACCACCAAACATATACAAAATTTAAAGGCATATAAAATAGTGTAATATTCCTAAATCTATGATTTTAAAATTAGTCTTAAGTTTATTACTTTCATTCCTATATAGATGGAATCTTGCTGCCAGTAATTATAAGATGATCCACATATAATACAAAAATGATGAATTCATGACCAAAGTGTCTTTCCATATAGGTTTAGATCTATATATAACATTTGAAACCATTATTCAATAAATAAGTATCAATTTTTTCATATCAAGCTCTACGTGATTGCTTAAGACCATATAAAGAATTGTGTAATTTGCATACCAATCTTGAAGTTTTAGCAGTGATAAATCCAAGTGGTTGTTGCATATAAATGTCTTCATGAAGATCACCATTGAAAATAAAATCATGAAATCCATTTCATGTGTCTCCCATTGATATGATGTAGCAAGAGAATAACATAGCATTTATTTTATCAATTGGAGAAAAAGTTTCATTATAATCAACACCTTCATGTTGAGTAAAACAATTTTCCATTAATTGGGATTTATGTCTTTCAATATGTCCTACTATTGTAAACTTTGTCTTATACATCCATTTATATCGAATTAAATAATGTCCATGATGAAGGGTGACAAGTGTACAAGTATTGTTCTTCATTAATGAGTTATATGCTATAATAATTTATTTTTTCCATTTATGTTTGTCCCAGTGTTGTGAAAATTGCAATTTTATCATTTTATCGCCGATATTTTTTTTTTGCCCGATTTTTTGGAAATTATCATGAGTTTTTCAAATTATCGCGACTTTTTCCAAAAAATCACTTTAAAATCGGAAATTATTGTGGGTTGTCGAGGCAGTAAGGTTTGGGATGCTAAATGTTTGAAATGCAATTTTTTTTTTAAAGAAACAAATAATTTTTGAGTGGGGCAGCTTAATGATCAAGTCTAGGCCCTAGTATTGATATGGTATTCATGGTAATTTTAAATTCTTAAAGTAAATGTGACTTTCTCTTCATTTTCATTCTTTTACTTAAATTTTTAACATTACCATGAAATGACTCAAGATATTTGAGAGTGGTTTGGGCCTCATTGGATTTCATATGGAGAAAGTAGAATTTTAGATTTCATTCAAAATCTAGCAGACTTATTAGTTTTTCAGGATTTCAGGATTGAGATATTGTAATGCTTGCAAGTGACACCACCTGCCCGAGCTACCCCTGCCACAAGTAGAGGATGTGGTCTACCTCCTATAGCTCCTACCTCTAGTTCTTCAGCTTCTATAGCACAATAGACTCCACTGCCAAGTCCACCAGCACTAGCATCTACATCTAGAGGGAATGAGAAAGTTGTGGCATTTTATCGCAAGAGGGGCAAAGGAAATCAATAGGATTAGACTTTAGTTATCTTCTTCATTTTATTGCATATGACATTATGACATGATGAGATACATTATTATATTTTTTGTTGATATTTTGAGACTGAGTTGGGACTCAGGAGTTAGGACTTACTGTTAAGGACATGATGCAATGTTATGTGTGATTTTAGCACTAGAAATGATATTAAACATCCTATATGTTGGGTTGTGTTATATTCTTTCCACATAGTTAACAGGGCGTTTGAGGGGTACCCATAACCCCACTTTATGGGGTCAGGGGCAGCGCCGCGGAAAATTTTGGTTTTGGACCCTATGTTAGGTTGGGCGGACCCACCTATGGTTTTGTACATGATTTTCGCACATGTTTTTTGGACGCGATGGTTTTCGATCCATAGTTTTAGATGTGATGGTTTTTGGTCCATGGTATTGGATACTTCGGCATGTATAAATATGTATTGTAACATTGAAAGGAATATAATGAAAATCAAGCTGGTAGTCTCAGTTTTGAGATCCAGAGGGAAATCTCTATGTATATGTGTTTTATGTGTTATGCTATAGCATTTTTATTTTTCCTGTGATTTAGAATTCGTATGCAGGTAATTTCTGTACGAAGTTAAAACCTACATTTGGTATCGAAGTTGTTTTGGCTTCAAGGGGATGCCTTTGTTGTTGAGGGGTTTCGCTTGGGCCTGTGGTAGACCCTGTTCAGTGGGAGATCTGCGAGATCGATTCTGGTGGTGAAAGAAGATGGCAATCAACGGAAAGATAGAGATTGAGAAGTTCAATGGTCAGAGTTTTGAGTTGTGGAAACTCAAGATGGAGGATCTGTTGGTGGATAAAGATCAGTGGATCACGGTAGATCCGGGTACTAAACCAACGGGAGTCACCGATGAATAATGGAAGAAGTTGGATCGGAAGGCAAAGAGCACAATACGATTGTGTGTCTCAGATTCAGTATTGTTGAATGTATCAGGGGAAGCTACGACGAAGGCTTCATGGGACAAGTTAGGGACTTTGTACCAATCTAAGTCTCTGGTGAATAAACTGTTCCTGCGGAAAAAGCTGTATAACCTGAGGATGAAAGATGGAGACTCGGTGACAGAGCATCTGAATGCGTTTAATACTGTGGTAAGTCAGTTATTATCTGTTGATATTAAAATTTCAGATGAAGATAAGTGCATCAGTTTGTTGTGTTCTCTACCAGACTCGTGGGATAGTCTGGTTATTGCAATAGGTAGCAATGCAACTGCGTTGCAGTTTGATGAAATAGTCTCAGCCTTGTTGACGGAGGAGATGAGATGGAAAAATATGGATAACCATAATGGTGATGCCTTGTCTGTATGAGGACGGTCCCAGAACAGCAACAAAAATAAGTTATCGAGTGGGAGATCTAAAGAAGCATGCTTAGTGGTGCCAGGTTAGGACAGGAATTCTGGGCAGAGGCGGTGGATACTACATGTTACTTGGTCAACAGGTCACCTTCATCAACGTTGGAGGATAAGACTCCACAAGAAGTATGGACTGGTAAGAAACCCTCTCTTTCACATCTGAGGGTATTTATTTGAGATGCATATGTACATGTTCCAAAGGAGAAACGAACCAAGTTGGATAGTAAATCTGAAAAGTGCATCTTTATTGGGTATAAGGATGGTTTAAAGGGTTATAAGCTTTGGAACCCAGTAACAAGGAAGGTTGTGTACAGTCGAGATGTGGTGTTCAGAGAGGTGAAAGATGTTATTAAACATGAAGTCCAACCAAAGGAACCTGTGAAGATAGAGTTTGAACTAAAGGAGGAAGAATCAGACTCTGTAGCAGAGGAGGAATCAGAAGATGAAGAGCCACAAACTCCGGCTGTGAGAAGATCAGCTCGAGAAAGAAGGCAGCCAGAAAGGTATAGTCCATCTGCTTTCTGTTCAAACTTTGCTTTGTCTGTTACTGATGATGATCCCAGAACTGTGAAGGAAGCAGTGGATTCAGAGAATGGAAAACTCTGGAAAGAGGCCATGGTTGATGAAATGGCATCTCTGCACAAAAATGAGGCTTGGGATCTGGTGGAGTTGCCGGCTGGAAGGAAACCCATTGGCAGCAAATGGGTGCTCAAGAAGAAGACAAATGCAGAAGGGGAGGTGGAGAAATACAAAGCTCGGTTGGTAGCAAAAGGTTATTCCCAGGTGCCGGGAATTGATTTTGGTGATATTTTTTCTCCTGTTGCCAAGGTAACTTCTATAGATTACTTTTATCTGTTGCTGCTGCTTTTGATTTTGAGGCAGAACAGATGGATGTGAAGACAACATTTCTTCACGGGGATTTGGAAGAGGAAATCTACATGAAACAACCTGAAGGCTTTGCGGTGAAGGGTAAGAAAGAACTAGTATGCAAGTTAAATAATTCTCTGTATGGGTTAAAACAGTCACCAAGGATGTGGTATCAGAAATTTGATACATTTATACGAGGACTTGGCTTCACCAGAAGCAAAGCAGATCATTGTGTGTATTTTAAATTAATTGGTGACCGTGTTATTTATCTGGTCTTGTATGTGGATGATATGTTGTTGGTTGGAAATGACAAAGAAATTATCCAGGATTTGAAGACCCAATTGTCCTCCAAATTCGACATGAAAGATCTCGGTGCTGCAACCTATATTTTGGGCATGGAAATTAAAAGAGATCGGGCAAAGAGGAAGCTCTGGTTAAACCAGAGGAAGTATGTCGAGACAATATTGCAGAGGTTTAATATGCAGGACAGTAAACCGGTGAAGGTTCCTATTCCTGTAGGTGTGAGGTTATCTGCTGAACAGTGTCCAAAGACACAAGAAGAGGAAGAGGACATGTCCCGTGTTCCATATGCAAGTGCAGTCAGTAGCTTGATGTATGCAATGGTCTGTACTAGACCAGACCTTGCACATGCAGTGGGAGTATTGAGCAGGTTTATGTCAAAACCAGGCAAGGAGCACTGGACAGCAGTGAAGCGGGTTTTCAGGTATTTGCGGGGCACTAGTGATTATGGTTTGTGCTACCAAGGAAGACCAGGATTGGACAGAGTGTTGGATATCCGTGGCTTTGTTGATGCAGACTGGGCTGGAGATCTGGATCAGAGAAGATCTACAAGTGGGTATGTGTTTAACCTATTTGGAGGTGCAGTCAGTTGGATGAGTTAGAAACAATCTATAGTGGCACTATCAACTATAGAGGCAGAATACATGGCAGCCACTCATGCAAGCAAGGAAGAATTTTGGTTGCAGAGATTGTGTTCAAGTATGGGGTTAGTACAAGGAGCTATAAGGATAGACGTGACAGCCAAAGTGCAATTTTCTTGGCAAATAACCCTGCTTATCATTCAAAGACAAAGCACATTGATGTTCAGTATCACTTTGTGAGGGATATGATAGAAGACAAAAAGGTGTTGCTAATAAAGGTGGACACTTTGAAGAATACTGCAGATGCATTAACAAAATCTGTGAGCTCTGAAAAGTTCTCTTGTTGTAGAGAAACAATGGGCGTTTCAGGGCTGGAAAAATGACTAAGCTCTCCGTGGCCCCCTATGGAAAGAAAACAACAAGTGGGAGATTGTTGGGTTGTGTTATATTCTTTCCATGACTAACCTGCGTAGTGAACTGGGGGGTTAGAGGGGCAGCGGAGCCCCCCCTTCATTGCACCAATTGCGCAGCGGGGGGGGTCACGGGGGGGCAGCAACCCCCCCTATTCGGGGGGTTTGAGGGGGGCGGGTACCCCCTCTACGGGGTTCGG
The DNA here is from genome assembly GCA_000404065.3 of Pinus taeda. Taxonomy (NCBI): domain Eukaryota; kingdom Viridiplantae; phylum Streptophyta; class Pinopsida; order Pinales; family Pinaceae; genus Pinus; species Pinus taeda. The sequence continues at coordinate 25,468 of APFE031431072.1, forward strand.
GGCAGCGCCCCGAGAAAAAAAAAATTGGACCCTATATTAGGTTGGGCGAACCTACCTATGGTTTTCGGTCCATGGTTTTGGACGCGATGGTTTTTCGGTCCATGGTATTGGATGCTTCGGCAAGTATAAATATGTATTGTAACATTGAAAGGAATATAATGAAAAATCAAGCTGGTAGTCTCGGTTTTGAGATCCAGTGGGAAATCTCTGTGTATATGTGTTTTATGTGTTATGCTCTCACATTTTTATTTTTCCTGTGATTTAGAATTCGTATGCAGGTAATTTATGTACGGGGTTAAAACCTACAAATATGAAACAAGGATTGTGAAAATAATTCAAAGGCCATGCATTCCATCTTGTGTGGCCAATCAAAATCATAGTTTGTCAAAGTAATGCATTGTGAATTGGCAAAGGAAATTTGGGACAAACATCAAAAAGAAACTATAAAAGATATGATAAGGTGAAGGGGGAAAGCTTCAAACCCATATGATACATTTTGAGAGATTAAAGATGAATGATGAAGAATATATTGCAACCTACTTCCTTGGGTGGATTGGATTGTCAATACTATTACAGGAAGTTGTGAAGGAACTAAGAAATCAATAATTATACAAAAAGCGTTGATATCTCTCCCCTTAAGATTTTATGCAAAGGTCTCAGTTATTGAAGAAATGAAGGATCTAGAAAATCTAAAGATTGAAGTGCTACACAAGACTCCCAATTCATATGAAATGAGGCAAAAAAGGAAAGTCAACTTTGAAAGAACCATATTTAATGTTTCAAAGAATATAGAAGAACTTAAAAATGGTAATTATTCTAGCAATGAATTAAATGCAAAAGAAACATGATTTGTGAGAAAGTTGAAAAGAAAATATAGAAAAAATAAAGGTAAGCAACCATTCAAATGTTTTAGTTGTGCTCAAATAGGGAATTTTGTTGATAAATTTCCATATGAAAAATGTGAGGACAGTAACGATGAGGATGAATGTGAAAATAAAAGAAATCCTTGTGGATGCAAACGAGGAAATTATTCCAAGAAGAAAGGGTTTTTATTCTAGAGAAGATATTACCTCCTTAGAAGATAGTGATGAATATGCATATAATATTGGAAAATAGAAACTTTTCATAGCCATCGATGTAAAGACTATTGATAAAGAATATGAATACAATCAAGAAGAGAAAACAAATTCAAAGGATGGTGATATTTATGGGGGAGTAAACCTTGAAGAAACACTTGTTAGTGTTGTAGAAGAAATAGAGAGACTCAAAGGCAATATCAAAAAATGGAAATATGAGATCTTTATGAAACAATAGTTTCCATCCTAAAGACACAATTAGAAGAGCCAAAGAAGATAGAATTCGTCTAAATCCAGTTGAAAGAAAACAAAGAAGATTATGCAAAGCTGGAATTAGGAGTTATTTCCTTGATAGAATAACTAGAGAAAGTGAATACTCTATTGAATCAAATCTTGAAGTTTGGAAATAGTGTTGAAATATTAGCTGATATTCTTAATTGTTAGAGGTCACCTTTCATTAAAATAGTTATTGTCTACAAGGAAAATCATAAGACCGCCACGAGAGAATCGAGCACAAAGCCATTAGAAAAATGAAAATGAATAAAATCACAAAAGCTATGCCAATGTTCTAAAGAACTCCTTCAATAATGAAAGTATCACTAGGAAATGAGATGAGGACTAGAAAAGACATGATTTTTCTCACAAAATAAACAATAATGAATTCATAAGAGTTGAATGAATTCATAAGAGTTTCTCCACCAAGAATGCCTTTCACATCTCATTATCAAAATGCCAGGCTTTGGCTATTTCTTTGCTTGTGATAATTTTGGTCATAAAACAATAAATTGTAGAACTTATGTAAGAAATGAATATGTGAGAAATAGAAACAAAGGATCTTAGAAGACATCAAAGAGTGGTTTTGATAGCAATAAAATTAGATGTCTCAATGAAGGTGGTGTTAGAAGACACAACTCATTTGCTCACTTAATGGATCATATTAAATGTTACAAATGATATAACTATGGGCACAAAGCATGTTTTTGTTCAAGAAGCACAATAAGATTTCCTAATCAATGTAAAGAAGAAGATATTACCAACATAAAGACAATGCACAAAGGTATGGAAAAGGAAGAAAAAAAATAGGAAAATTTTGGACTTGCTCTATATGCTTAAATCAAAGCAAGTGAATAGTTTATTGATAGTGGATGTTCAAAAAGAATGATAAGAGATCAAAGTAAATTTCTTACTCTAAAAGAAAAAAAGTAGGCATCTTTATCTTTGGAGATAATGCATTAGCAAGGATATTTGGGAAGGGAACACTTAGTCTTCATCATGGAAAGGTTAAATATCAAAATGGTCTATATGTTGAAGGTATAAAATACAATATTCTAAGTGTATGTTAAGTATGTGACCAAGGATATGATATCATATTTCATTGTAAGGGATGTGAAATAAGAAATGTAGGTTCAATAAGATTGGTGGCAAAAGCAACCAGGACCTCAAGTAATGTATTTGTCCTTAATGAAGTTAAAGGATAAAAATGTTGTGATATCCCTGTTGGGCCTTAAATCTCCCCATGCTTTCATCATACAATACCACCATTCATAACCTATATTCATGTATTTTTAACCCATTTCGTATAATAATTCTATAACTTGCCACCAAACACATATCTTACACTCTATGGCTGGTTATCTTTAGTTTTCTTGACTCTTCTATGATTAAATATGGTTTTTCCATGATTTTATAATGACGTTTTTCTACGTTCCTTTATCGCAGGGTTCCATCGTCAAAATTCCTCACAAGTCAGTTAAACTAGTTATTACATGGTTGAGTACAGAATGAAATTGTTGTAGGTGAAAATATGAAGTTTTCTATCAAATGGTGAAGAATATCAACATTCTGAGACTTGCATCGTGCTCAAAATACCCTCTTTCATATAACCCATAAATCTTTCAGCAAAATGCATCACCAAAAGAAAGTTAAGGCCAAAACAATTCTTAAGTACAGAATCGCATTGAACTTGGACGATCTGAACGGGTCAAGTTGGGTTCGGTCCTTAATGCCTTTTGGTGAACTACCTTGTGCTAAATATGGAAGTGGTTCCTCCATCCATGCATTGATCAGAATGAATCCAGCCATAGTCTATTCGAAGGTTCTACAGAAGAATTAGATATTGCATCTTTCAGTTTGTTGTTATGTTTTCTTTGGCAAATAGTTATGCTTTTTTTTCATCAACGGCTTTGTATAAATCCAAATATCTAAATGTACATTGGGGGAATGTAATGTTTTGTTGTTATTAATTTTACAAACTTATGTCTTGGAGATCCTCAACTATGTATGACTACATCTAAGCTTTGATTTAATTCAGTCTTGGCATTATCTTGTTGTAAGTGATGGTATTTGTGCTTTGATCTATGTTTTATGGAGTTAGTTTCACTTGCTCCAGGAATGGAAAGGGCCCACCACCTCTAGAAGCACGTTCTACAACCGGTATATATCTTAGAATTAATTTTGATCATTATTTAGCAATGTGAATATTTGTTTGAGAAGCTATTATTTAGATTTTTGAATTGTCATTTTTATTTTGTACTTAAATATGTCCTCTATTCTATAAATACAAATTGAAAGTGATAGATTTCGCTTCTCGATGGGTATGAATCAGCATAGGTTTCGTTGGGTAATGATCCTTAGCATGTCACTAATGCAATTACATAACGTAGAAATATTTATGAAGCACTTTTAATTCAAGGGTATGCAGGGATTGAATTTGATATGTAATATTTCGAAATATAAATAAGTTTATGCTATGTTTACTTCCGAATCTTGGTGGGTTATTTTTGTATGAAAAAAATGCTCAGAGGTTTTTAATTTCGAACTTGTTGATTCTGAACCCAACATGGTCAGAGGAATATTGAATTAGAACTGAAATATAGTGTGCATTAAGAGTAGGTTTTCTGCATTTGATTGGAGTAGAGTGAATTTAGAATAGTAAATGCTAAATGATTTTCTAAGTTTTAGTTTAGAACAATTTTCAGTCCTTTGAATTTGAGTATGTTAATGCATTCAGTATGGAATATCGATTTAAGGTTTGCATTACTTAGTTTCTTTTGAGCATTTGCAGAATTAAATACTTTTCGATTTGTTTTATCACCCGGGATTTAGCTTAGCAATTAGATATCATTTCAGTTAGAAGCTTTCTTGTTTTTCATAGCATAATCATTCCTTTGTAAGAGCAAGTCCAAGTGTGAATTCAATTACACAAGTAGAGATATCAGTTTAATGAAGATTGATTTGGCTTTCATTTACTTTTGAGTTTCAATTATGAGTTTCTTGATTATGAAGAGTGAGCTTTCTTTCAAATGATTTATTCATTCAGATTAGGAGTCTTGAATTGAAGGTTTTTCATAGATTAAGTTGCAATAAGTTTCTTTTGATAAGATGTTTCAAGTTATAATTTCTATCATAGGTGTTCTTTTCAAGAAAATGTTGGTGTGTTCTTTTAAGATTTTCTTTTATAGCAATAATTGGTGTTCTTTTATAGCAATAAAATAATAAATTGATTTTGTACTCTAATTTAGGTTAGATGCTCTGATCCTGTGTTACCTGCACTTGTGCCTTGAAGCTTACGAGCCCCGGATTGATAATTTAATGTTGGAATTATTACACATTTACTTTCCCCAACAATCCCTCTCAAATAACCAATAAAGAAAAGTGTAAGCTTAGGGGGAGTATCCCTTTTCCATTTATGTCAAAGGGGAATAAATTACAAACATGGATAATTATCCTTTAGAAGTTCTCAAATGTTTGTTGTTACCATCAATGATAAATAGGGACATTATTAAATATTGTGTTTTCATTTCTTAAATATTTAATACCTTTGCATCAAATTTTAAGGGCAAATATCTTAGCACCTATTAGGTCCCTATAATACTAGTGATGCCCCCATTACTATTGTAGTTGTATCCCTTATTAATATTGTTGTGCCCCTATTGTCCCCATATTGTTATTATTGTGCCCCATAGAATCCCTCTATTGTTATTTTTGTGCCTTTAATTATTATTTTGTTGGCTTGGGTTATATTGTGTGACCCCTTAGACTCCTATATATAGAAAGGAGGTTTTTTCATTTGTATCATCCAAAGAATTGTTCATTTGTGTAATGTAAAGGAGGTTGCCCCCTCGAAGAGGCTGAATTCTAAGGTGTTCAACTATCTTTTCTATCTTTTTGTGAGCTACTTTCATAACATTTGGTATCAGAGCTTTGGATTCTAGGGTTTCGCTGCTCCAAATAGGTCATCATGGCATTTTGACTATAACTTTTTTCTGCGATGTTTCAAAAGCGAAACAAAAAACCCATTTGAGACAAAATTATGCTAAACCTCAAGTCTGAATTTCAGAGCTTTTTGCACTATATTTGCGGAGATCTTATCTAAGGAAGTTGCCTTTTTGCAGACTCCTGAATTACATTCCAAACAGGTGACCTTGGGAAAATCATCATAACTTTTGTTTCAAGAATCAAATTGAAATTTTGTAAGAAGTTACAGAAAGAGGACAGACTGTAGTTTCTTGTGTATATGTTTTAGATACTAAGGTCAAAACAGTGACACGTGGCACTTCATACAATTTCACTCTTCTGGAAAGGTCTATAATCAGGTCATCTTGGGAGATTGTGCATAACTCTGCCTTGGAGAATCTAAATTCGATCATACTAGTGGCATTGGAAAGAGGAGATAGAGGGATACTACAAATCGTAATTTTAGAACTGGATGATCCGAAATTATAGAGATACATCAGATTCAATATCGAGTTCCTACAAAGTGAAAAAAGGTGTGTAGTTTTCTTTTAAATTTTTGCATAAGCTTGGTTTGAAAAATTAGTTTGAAGGAATTCAAAGGGCATAGTAAAACACTATTATTGGTAATTGATGCCCCAAGGAAAGAAAATGCAAACACCTAGTAAGCAACCTGAAAGTTCTAGCATGACTCATGAAGAAGAGGAAGAAATGCAACATGGTGTTCGCCTTTGGGACCCTGATTCATTAGAGAAGGCATTCAGGTTAGCAAGAAAAATGGAAAGCAAAATTATGGAAACCAGGAAGTCTACCTCTCACAACTATAAAGATAGAAGTGTTTTTTCCCCTATCCTTCCACAACCTATAAGGTTGACACCACAACAATTGGAAGAAAAAAGAGCAAAAGGGCTTTGTTACAGTTGTGATAGCAAATACACTAAAGGTCATAAGTGTGCTGAGAAGAAATTATTCTACCTAGATTGTGAAGAGGAAGAATAAAAGGAGCAAGAAAGGTCAAAAGAAGAGGATATACTACAAGAACAAAGCCTAGATGAAGAACAAATGTATCCGACCATATCTTGTAATGCATTGGCGGGAATTACCACTCCTCAAACCATCAAGATAGAAGGACAAATCAAGAAGAAAAAGGTAATAGTTTTGATTGATTCAGGAAGCACCCACAATTTTATTCATTGTAAGGTAGCAAAAGAATTGAAATGCTTCCTATATCCAGCACCAGAGTGTCAAGTGATGATTGCAAATGGAGGAACAATAAATTGCTCTGGAAAGTGCCATAATATCAAGCTATCCATGGGAGAATATGTATTGACTAGCCCAATGCTTTCCATTCCAATGGGAGGTGTTGATGTTGTACTAGGAGTCCAATGGCTACAATCCTTGGGTACAATAGCTTTTAATTTTCAAGAACTTTTCATGAAATTCTCTTCAAAAGGAAAGGAAGTTGAATTAAGGGGTATCTCAGGGAAATCGGGAAAGATAATTAGCTGTAACAGAATGACAAATCTTCTAAAGAAATAATAATGAGGAATAATTGCACAATTATGCTCAGTAGAGGTTCCCACATGGAAATCATCCATTTCTTCAGATCTCCAAAAAGTCTTGGACAATCATTCCAAGGTATTTGAGACTCCCAAAGGCCTCCCACCTATTCGTGATCATGAGCATGCTATTAATTTGATTCCAGGAAGTTTTCCTCCAAACTTCAGCCCTTACAGATATCCCTATGTCTAAAAGAGTGAAATTGAATTTATGGTTGCAGAAATGCTAGAGGCTGGTATAATTCAACCTAGTCAAAGTTCTTTCTCTGCTCCAATAGTATTGGTTGACAAGAAGGATGGATCATGGCACATGTGTCCAGATTATAGGGAGATCAACAAGCTCACTATTAAAGATAAAATTCCCATTCCTGTCATTGATGAATTATTGGATGAATTGCATGGATCAATTTACTTCACCAAGGTTGATCTTTGTTCAAGATATCATCAAATCAGAATGAAGACTGAAGACATTCCAAAAACAACATTTAGAAATCATGAGGGTCATTATGAATTTTTGGTCATGCCCTTTTGCCTTACTAATGCACCTTCTACATTTCAAGGTTTGATGAATTCCATTTTCAAACCCTTCCTTAGAAAATTTGTGTTAGTATTTTTTGATGATATACTAATCGACAACAAGTCTTGGAAGGATCATGTCCAACATGTTGACATGGTGCTCAAACTATTAGAGGAGAAACAATTATATGAAAAAATCTCCAAATCTTTCTTTGGAGTACAAGAGGTGGAATATCTAGGTCATATTCTATCTCATGAAGGTGTTAAGGTAGACCCTGGAAAAATTAAAACCATTAAGGAATGGAAAATCCCCACATCCATAAAGCATCTACGAGGATTTTCTCGGGTTGACAAGGTATTATCGCAAGTTTGTTAAGAATTATGGGAGAATAGCAGCACCTCTAACAACATTATTGAAGAAAGATGCATTTTCATGGACTCTAGAAGCAACAAATGCCTTTGAACACATTAAAGAGGAAATGTGCCAAGCACTGGTCTTAGCTACACCAGACTTCACAAAAACCTTTATTGTGGAATGTGATGCCTTAGGAAATGGAATTGGTATTGTTTAATGCAAGAAGAAAGACCCATTACTTTCGAAAGTCATCCGATTAAAGGAAAGTATTTACACAAAGCTATTTATGAGAAGGAAATGTTCGCAATACTACATGCACTTAGGAAATGTCGACCCTACCTAATGGGAAGACACTTCAAGGTTAAAACATATCATGATAGTCTTAAATACTTTTTAGAACAAATATTATCTTAAGAAGAGCAGAAAAATGGGTCTAAAAGATGTTGGGTTATGACTTTGAAATCATCTACAAAAAAGGGAAGCAAAATGTTGTGGCAGATGCACTCTCAAGAAAGGATGAGGATGTGGAAGCACTTCTTTGCGCCATTTCTATTATCCAACTAGATTGGATAAACGAAGCAAGGGATGAATGGAAGAATGACAAGGAAGTATGGGCACGAGATACAACAAGATCCCAGTACATCTGATACATTTAGCTGGAAAAATGATTCGTTATGGTATAAGGATGGGTTATACCTATGTAAGAATTCCCAACTCAAACAAAATATTCTTAGGGAATTGCACACCTCTCCCTTAGGAGGGCACTCAAGATTTCTAAAAACCTACCACAGGGTTAAGAAGGATTTTTTTTTTGGGATGGCCTTAAATCAGGTATTCAAAAGTTTGTGGCGGAATGTTTGGTTTGCCAACAAAATAAAGTTGAAACAATTAAGACCCCAGGACTATTACAACCTTTATCCATTCCAAGCCAATGTTGGGAGGATGTTTCAATGGATTTTATCACAGGTTTACCCAAGTCAGAAGGAAAGAGTATGCACACTTTTGTGCATTATCTCATCCATTTAAAGTGGGTACAGTTTCTAGTGCATTTATGGAAACAATTCAAAAGCTACATGGAAACCAAAAGATTATTGTAAGCAACAGAGATCCCATTTTCATTGGAAATTTTTGGACAAAATTATTTTCTTGTCTTGGTACTCAATTAACTCATAGCTCATCTTATCATCCTCAATCTGATGGGCAAACTGAGATAGTAAAAGAATGTTTGGAAGGATGTCTTTGTTGCTTTGTATTTAATAAACAGACACAATGGGTCAAATGGTTTCCTCTGGCTGAATGGTGGTATAATACTTTCTTCCATACTGCAACAAATATGACCCCATTTATGGCACTTTATGGATATCATCAACCTTCCATCGCTTCATATTTAAGAGAAAATTCTAAGGTTCAAGTAGTGGAAGATCACATCGAGCATCATCAACAAGTTCTCCAACTCTTAAAGGATAACCTCACCTTGGTGCAAAATAGAATGAAACAATAGGCAAATCAACATCGCAACAAAAGAAGTTTGATGTAGGTGATTGGGTATTCCTATAGCAACAACCATATAAACGAATGTCCCTTAAGCAATCTAAGAAGGATAATAAATTATCACCAAAGTATTATGGTCTGTAAAAGGTGTTGCAAAAGATAAGCATTATGGCATACAAATTGGAGCTTCTTGTAGCTTCCCGAGTGCACCCAGTTTTCCATGTTTCATGCTTAAAGAAGGTTATAGGTGACAAGCTTCCAGTTCAAATAATATTTCCAGAACTTGATGAGGAAGGAAAAATCATATTGGAACCTAAAGTAGTCAAAGAAACAAGAACTCGAGAGCTACGAAATCGATCAATTTCAAAGCATCTCATCAAGTGGAAGAACTTACTTGTTGAAGATTCCACATGGGAGGATGAGAATATTATACAGAAGCATCCAGAACTACTCAAGCATTGAGGACAACACTTTTTTGAAGGAGAGGGGTGTGTTAGGTCCGTATAATACTAGTGATTCCCCCATTACTATTGTTGTTGTATCCCTTATTGTTATTTTTGTGCCCCTATTGTCCCCATATTGTTATTATTGTGCCCCATAGAATCCCACTATTTTTATTTTTATGCCTTTATATTATTATTGTTAGGTTGACTTTGGTTATATTGTGACCTCTTAGACTCCTATATATAGAAAGGAGGTTTTGTCATTTCAATCATCTAAGAATTGTTCATTTGTGTAATGTAAAGGAGGTTTCCCCCTCGAAGAGGCTTATTTCTAGGGCGTTGATCTATCTTTTTGTGAGATGGTTTCATAACAATAAGTGATAGAGATTCTCGATTTGTTGGGAATTTTTGGTCAAATTTGTGGGTCATGATGGAAACTTAGTTGAAGAAGAGTACAACCTTTCATCAACAAATAAATGGACAAACCGATGTGGTCAACAGGATAGTCATTCATCTTCTTAGAGGATATTTTAGTAAACATCCCAAGTTGTGGGATGAATAGTTGCATTACATACAACATGCATACAACAGGGCAAAGCATTCTTCCACAAACACATTGCCATTTGAGGCATGTTTTGGGTACTTACCAATATCACCATTGGACTTCATCTTTGAGAAAGATGTTGCCATCAATGGTCATAGAGACATTGATAAGGCAAGGAAGTTCATTGAGAAAATTCAGTTGATACATCACACACTGCAAGAACAACTTGAAAAAAATCAAAGCAACTACAAGGCAAGGCATGAAAAACATCATGTCAATCATAATTTCAAGTTGGAGATGAATTTTGGTTATATATTAGCGAAGAGAGACTTCAAGGGGAAGGTAAAGATTTTAAGCCAATCTGTTCTGGTCCTTTTAAAATTATGGAAAAGATTGGTAACAATGAATTTAAGCTACATTTGCCTCCTTATATGCAAATATACTCTGTTGTTAATGTTGAGAATTTGAGATTGTTTGAGCCTCCTTTGATTGATGATCAAGGAGAGCATGTTCAACTACCATCAATAGATGATTTCTTGCCATAATATCTTGATGAACTACAACATGATCTTATACTTGACAGAAGAACCAGAACTTCAAAGAGAGGGAATGTCAAATACCTTCAAGTGGGACTCAAGGGACAAAATCCTTCTAAAGACAATTGGATGCAAATCGATAAGGTGAGGGAGTTGTACCCTCACTTGCTAAACAATTGGTAGTGTCTCTTGGGGTCCAAAAGGCTTCTAGTGAGGAGGAATGATCAGGTGCTCAATATTTAACTAAAAATAAAAGTGCTCAGAATCACTCAAAACCTAAATGACCTTGTCCATCTCAGTAATATGATCCCGACGCAACTCGTTTGACTTAAAACGAAGCTCGTATGAGGAAGATATTGCATTCTGTTCACTATGCCAAACATAATAATTTTGCAACAAAAAAAGGTACAGCCACTGCACAGTTAGTAGTCTATATTACTGACGTGGAAATTCAAAGGGTTAGTCAATGGCTAATGGGGTCTCGCCAAGTGGCACACTATGGTTGGTCTATAGTGTGGTGAGTTGGTAGTTAATTATTGGTCGGGGAAGGACCAATGAAGAGGAGACATGTGGCAAGCCCAGAGGTCACCATGTGTCCCTCCCCAAAGGCTAAGCATCATTGGTGCGCTTTAGAAATTTTTTATAGCAGGTCGGTGGAGTCGAATCTGCAACCTCGCCCATACAAAGACAACGTCTTACCGTTCTATTGCACCAATGGTTCTTACAAGACTATGGTCGCATTTTGTATTTTTATGTAAACAGTTAGTAGTTGGGGAAGGAGAGGGCCAACCCCGTCCCATGTGACCATTACCAAAGAACCAACAGCGAACTAAACCATAACCGTTAAGGGTAACCTCGGCATGTGACCACACTACTACATAACCAAAGGCTAGAGGTTAACATAACTGCACGCGGTTAACACTAAGTGGGGTTAATAACTAATTAAACTTTGTTTATCCAATAATTAATTGCGCAATTAAGTTGTCTGACTTTTGGCGGTCTGATAAATTTTGGAATTCCTCCATTTTTGGTGGGATTAACTAGATTTCTCCCATTTTTAGTGGAGTTTTCCTAGAGGAAAATGTTTTTGCCATAATTTTTGCAATTTTATAACAAATTGGGCTCAGAAAAAAGTCATTCCTAGATGATTTTGATGTTTTGAGCACATTGAAGCAGGTTCCAAGAGTAGTAGAGTATTGTAAACAACACCCTTTTCCATTTTGAGTCAATACAGAGGCCCAAGCCATGGAAACTGGACCAAGGAGATGTAGCCCAGGAGGGGTGAGCTCCTTCATCAAAACACTTTGTTAAGTGTTCATTTGATGGTTTTCTATCTATTTTCCTATTGATGTTCAACATTTCATTTACATGCTATTTTTCTCATGAATTTAACATAAAAACTTGACAAAATTTACCTGTTCATTCACAAACACCATAAAGGAAAGCTATGCACATGAAGCAAATGATAAGCAATTGTTTTTAATTATGAAGTTGAAATTAGCACAACAAAACTAACATTTAACAACAGATCAGTAACTTAATTGATATTTATCTCCAAATCCATTAAGCTTATCTAGATTTGGATCTAGAAGTCCTATCATGAAAGAATTATCCATTCCCATTCAACAATGGGATTTGGTAAGAATCTCATCTCTTGGTGTCTCACTTTTCCAAGTGATTAAAGTATTTACTTTCATTGTTACATATCAGACCTAGCTTTTCTTAGCTTAGGTAAATAGAGTGTTACATACAATGGAGGGGCATTACAATCATAGGGCCCATTCCTCATGACATATCTAAAATGCATCTATTTATTAAGTTATACCTTTCCAATAGGCCATTATTGTCCCCTATTCCTGAAACCATGGGAAATATAATAAATATAACCATTCTCAATATGGTGAATGCACAAATCAAGGAAATAATCCCTTCTTAATTAAATAAATGAAAAAACTTAGAAGTTTGATTTTATCCTTCAATTTCTTCTTAGGTTCTCTTACACACACTCTAGAAAACCTCCCTATAATTTATATCTTTGTAAAGAAAAAAAAATGTAGTGGAAGGAAGTCGACTCTATTCTATTGACTAAAAATTAATTTTCAGCTCACACTCTTCCATAACATTGAAATTCCACTAATTTAAAACACATGATCCTTACTAGAAATAAACTAACAGAATATGTCTTTCAAGATCATTGCACTACCAAACCTCTTATTGAGATTGATTTGGAAAACCACTTTCTTATAGGGGCATTGGAAACACCTTCATGTTTGATATTGAAAGACAATATGATAAGTAGTAGAATGAAAAACAATATGATAGGTGGTAGGATTGTTTTTTTATGTAGGGGAGATTTGGTTGATAGTTTTGAATTTGTATGCAAACAACTTCATAAGCCAATGAACATTTTTTTTTTCGGTATAAATAACATGATAAAAAAAAATTATGATGCTTTTCGAACCATCTAGTGTGGTTCATCATCAGGGCAAGGCCCAATCCTTTGGAAAATATGAAATTCAAGCACCCTCATGGATTTTAGTGCAACAAATAATATTCTTAATGGATTTATTTCTTAATGTAGTTGGATTGTAGCAGTTGATTCTTAGTTATAACAAGATAGAAGGAGAGATCCCCAAGGAAATTAGTAGGCTATCTACTTATTACTTTCTCTTTGTGGGAATTGTTCTCTAAGAAATGTTCCTTTATGAATTTGCCAATGCTTTAGTCTCGACACTCTTTACTTGAGAAATATTCCTCACAATGGGGCAATTTGCAAGTGGAGATGTTGATTAATTATATTGGCTAGTTCTCTCCCATAATGAGTTATCATGCTTTATCCTCAAATATGTTCATATTTCAAATAGACTACAATCTCAGTTTCAATATTTGTGCATTGTCATGGAGTTCTTAGTACCCATTTCGAAAGAAATCATTAATTTCACTATCGTTGTATATTTGCAAGATTACAAGGAGAGTTATCACATCCCTATCATGGTTTATAAATTTGACCACATTGGACCTCCCCATAACTACCTCACTCGAGAGACTATAATATGACTTGGAGAGTCTATCAAGCTTCTAGGGATGTACTTGGAATTCAATTAATTGATAGACACAATTCTTAGTGCATTAGGTGGTATTATTAGCTCAGCAAATCTAAACATAAATGGAATTAAACTTGCTAGTGTAATTCCTATTTCTCCTGGAAATTAAATAAGGTGATTCATCTTGATGTGAGTGACAATGAGCTATCTTGTGATTTTCCCTATTTTTTATCAAACATGGTAAACATTGTTGGCATATATGTGCAACAAAATATGTTTTTTTGGTAGTGTTGATGCATTTTTAACACAAGAGATCTTTATGGAGAGTTTAGATGCTAAATTTGAGCCCAAATGTTTTCAATGGATAAATTCCCACATTTGATTTTTCCATCTACTCAAGATTATGACTTGGTTATTCATTTGCAACCAAGAAGTGTACTAGAGATTAATGTAGAAGGGAAAATCATACTATATGCAGAAACATTCCTTGAAACAAGGATTCTACAACTTAGTAACCCATAAATTATGGAGTACTTCATTAAACATACGAACCTGCCAGTGGAAGTTATGACATGGGAAGATGACTTATTCTTGCAACATTTAGTTAAGTGTTGAGGAAAACACATGTTTCAAGTGGAGGGGCATGTTAGATCCTCATGTTAAACATAAAAATCCTTAGTTTGTCCTATATATTGAGTGGTTATATTTTTATATAGGCTAAAACCTTTCATGGTCCCAATTTATTATAAGTTTAGACTTTGTCTCCTATATATACTAAGGATACCTAGTCTTACGACCATCAAATATTTTGATGTACATTTTAATCATTTTAAAGGAGGTTTCCTCCTTGAGGAGGACTATAATTATTGGATCCTTATCATTTTTCAAGGCATACTATTCATAACAAAATTTGAAGATGGATTATGTGATAATTCCATGAGGTTTCCTTTACTAGGGAACAAGGGTCTATGCATAGTGACAATGGGATTGGAATTCCAATATGATAGATAAGAAAAATAAATCTCATTTTTTAAACACTTAGGACAATTGGTTGGTTATATGAACCTCAGTTGGAAACAATCTTATTCTATTAGGATTAATATTTTCCATGGCTAGGTCAAAAATAGTAGGACTAGAAGCTCTTTTAGAACCATGGGATCTAATTCAATGCAAACATGGGAACAAATCTACCCTTTCATAGCAACAAATTCAAGGGGCCTCTTAGGTCATAAATAATTTTTGCAAGAACAATATGTATCTATTTTCTATATGATCATTGTACAACATATAAAATGTATAGGGATCATAAAAATATGAATTTCTAAAGAGGCATGGAGAAAAACAATTTGGTGGTTTACACATGAGAAAGAAAATGTAAAATACAAAGTAATTGGATAAAAGAAATTGGAAACCAAAGAAATTTTGATGTTAAGTACTACTATGACAAAAAAATCACTAAACTAAATTCATATTTTGAGGCATAATGGTGGATTTACCTCCATGTTTTGGATTCTTTGGATTGGAGTATTGACTTGTTATTTTAATATGGGAGAAATAAAAGCAAGGAATATATAAAATATAATATAGATTTGAGTAATATTTTATTATTGTACTTTAAAGCATGAGTTACTCGTTAATTTGAAGTGTTTCCTTAGCTTGAATGTTACAAGTATATTATCCAAGTAACAAATGAATCTTATTTGCAAGTTGACTATTTTTTTTTTCTTCAAACAAGAAATAGTAATAAGTTAATGCTTATTCATAGATGTGACAACTCCATCTATAATTCAAAATTTTATCCCCCCTTTATCATGAGTTTCATGTTAGATAATGCCTCTTTGAAAATAATCTCTTTCTCACCCTTTATATTAATTATTTCTCTACAAATTTTGTTGATGTAGAAAATATAAACATGATAGGCTTACCTCACTTTCATTAATGATGATGTTATTTCACATAAAAAATATTACAATGGATAAAAACATTTGAATCTATCGTGTCCCAAGTAATTTTCACAAGATGTACAACACTACCACCACAAATTTTCTATTTGGTTAACTACATATCTTATATTTTCAATAGAGAAACACACATAGCTAGAACCACAGTACATCACATTATATACTATTTGATGGTGTAGTCATTCCATAATTATTATTTATATTTTTTTGATAATAATTAATATATATATATATATTTATATTATATATATATATATATATAGAGGTGGTTGAATACACATCCATCATAACTATCCTTCATCTATCATAAGCATCCCATCAATTATGTTGATAAAAAAGGCAATGCAAAGGGAAGGAGAGTGAATGTTAACCAAGTCATGATAGGGTGTTAGAAAGAGATTAATATTTATACGTTTTTAAGGTGTTGGTAGGGTCTTCTTGTTCAATATTTTTCTCCAAAATGTACTTTCATGTCCATTACAATAGTAAATTTCATGCATTTCTAATAATGTTTCATCATGTTTTTGGGTTCACCCACTCTTGATGTATGACCTCCTACTCTCTAGTAACTGGTTTAAACTTAACTTTTTCCAATCTAACTTCCATAGGTTATAGGTTAAGTAGCATAATAATTGTCGAGGGTAAGTTCCTCAGACAGAACACCAAAAGGACACCGCTCACAACAGATCACAGATCAATACACCAGTATTTTGACGTGGTTAAAACCCTCAGAGAGGGAAACAGTCCATGGCCTGTGCCAACGTGGCTACTACAGGCAATTTATTAATAAAAGAATG